>CACRXK020007933.1:8183-21768 GCA_902702795.2 Paramuricea clavata
AACTCCTCGCTTGTTGTGACCTCCGTACTCAAGGTTGAAAATAGATCGATAAAGGCAGTGTTCTTGGTCACGGCTGAAACACGGCCTGCTTTCCATTTCGAAAAAAAAGCTAGATACATAATCGTTTCCGGAAAAGGCATGCATTCCCAAAAGAGTTCTTCTGTGACCAAGGGACCGTGAATCCAGTTGACGTCACGTCCCTGATTTTCGTGTTGTTCCCGCTGCTATTGTCAATCAGAATCTGCGTGTCCAAAAAATCGTGACCAATAATATTTGTTCAATATTAATAATCAATTGTTTTGCAGTAAAAACTGAATTATACAATTGTTCCTATGTTATGAACTAATTTGCATATTAACATTTTAACATATAAACGTACAGTATATAAATTTATATTTACATAATTACAATACAGTATATGGAGGACTAAACTTGTACAATTACATATATTTAATGGTAATAAAGATATCGAAACGTTCATTGAAGGTTCTCACAGTTCCACTACTATTTGGTCTGCGTAAAAAATAATCATGTTCGCCAAATGATCGGGAGGATCTGATTATATTATAGACTGGATTGTTTTTACAGGGTTTCTTCCGGGTTGAGTTGATAAATCTCCTACATAACTCATCTCTTCGACATTGCAAGGTTTGATTTTTGAGGTCTGCAATGCTTCATAATAAGATATGTCAGAGAATATAATCTTAAGTGCTCTTTTTTGGACCGATTCAAGATGAGAGGATAAGTAGTCAGGAAGAGCTGCCCATCTTGGAGATGCATATTCAAGTATGGAGCGAATTGAGTAACTGAGTAGTAGATGGTTATAAGATCAGTGTTACCCAGGCCTGCTTTCTTCAATAAACGGAGTGCAAAGAGTCGGGAGTTAGCTTTTTGAAGATATGGTTAACGTGGGTATTACAGGTAAGATCGTCTGATAGATAGACACCCAAGAGCTTTATGTACTATTTAAAAAACGAGCAGGAGTGTTTTATTAGGTTTAAAGCCACGAGCGCGCAGCGTTTGAATAATACGTTTGCATAATAAGTCAAATCCTTATATAAAAATCTTTATATAAAAATATTTATATAAAAATCTTTATATAAAAATCATTATATAGTTTGCATAACAATGGTCTTTTGTTAAAGTGTTCTTTAGCTGGTATAAAGACGAGGGTAAAACACATTACAGCCAGGGGCTGAAAACCTTGTGGCCCACAGGAAAATTGACATTAAGTTATACATGCAAAATACAGATAATATTAAACTAAATTAATATGATCTAAGTCTATATAAACATGCAATTTACATTTAGAAAGGTTAAAATGGTCAAGGCCAATATATTGCTGTATTAAAAATGAACGATAACTTTTCTTAAACGTTTTAATGTTGGAGCTCAGTCTAATGGTCGCGGGAATACTATTCCATAACTTTGTTGCCGATACTGCAAATGATTTACCACCTTCCGTTTCCCGATTGTACTTTGGACAGACAAGTGTTACATTACCGTATCTTGAACTACGCCTTGTGGATATATCGCTTACTCTTGAAAAATTTCTTAGCAAGATAGTCAGGAGCTAAACCATTCATGATTTTAAAAACCAAGCAGCATGTATTTAGCTTGAATTCATCATCAAATGCTAACCAATTCAGTTTTGTTAACGGTTCTCTCTTCTCGTATTCTAGTGCCCAGAATTACTCTCGCTGCTCTCTTTTGGAGTTTGAACACTCTACGTAGGTTTTCTTCGCTTGTCGAAGACCATATCAGTCCACCATACGTATATATCGGCTTAATTATTGCATTGTAGAATTGAATTCGTTCCTTCAGTGGTAGGCAGTGACGTATAGAACGCAAAAGCCCAATCCTCTTCGATAGTTTGTTACAAACCATATCAATGTGTTTATTAAAATTTAATTCTTCATCGAGTATAACTCCAAGAAGTTTATAACTACGAACCTGTTGTAAATATTCACCAGTTTTCGTTGCAATGTTCAATGTTTGGTCATCAGGAGAAAGTTTTCCTTTCAGTCTTTTACCAGTAATGAGCATTGTTTTGGTCTTTTCTGTGTTTAATAGGAGACGATTGTTTTCTGTCCAGTGTTCTAGGCTTCGTGTATTGGTGATAAGATCGTTATGTTAACTCTCTACATCTTGCCAAGAAGAGGAGTTACTGATCGTCGTATCATCAGCAAAAATATCGGCTATTGCGGGGTGTGGTATTGATTCCAGGAGGTTGTTGATGAATATTAGAAAAAGTAAGGGGGCAAGAATCGAGCTTGTGGCACACCATGGGTTAAAAAGTGGGACGAGGAAAGTTGACTATTTAAAGAGGTACATTGCTTGCGCGAAGTAAAGTACGAAGTCACAAGCTTCAAGCTAATATCTTCAAAACCATAAATATGGAGTTTGCTGATTAACGCCTTATGATCAACAAGATCAAAGGCTTTCTTGAAGTCCGCGAAGAGTATTCCATTTATAGAGTTATTATCAAGGTTGTTAATCAGTCTATCATAAATATTTATGAGAGCAGTTTCAGTTGAATGATGGCGTCTAAAACCTGATTGGAATTGATATAAAACATTATTATCATTAAAAAATGAATATGTAGAATCATAAATATGACGTTCGAAGACTTTTGACAGAATTGGCAAAACTGATATTGGTCGATAGTTGTTTTTGTCTGACTTCTCACCGGTCTTATGTAACGGCGTTATTCTTGCCACGTTCCAAGCGGATGGAAATACGACAGTAGTTATACAGATATTCATCAACTTAGTAAGTGATGGAGCTATCGCTGAAGCAGCTATCTTTACCAGTCGAGCACTCAGGCCATCAATACCAGTTGCCTTGCAAGTTGAAATCGACTGTATGAATTCTAATGGTCGTTGCGTCGTCATTTCAGGAAAAACCATCTTGCTTGTTAAATTAAGTTTGCTTACTAGATTAAAGAGGGTACCAGGATCGTAGCTGTTGATGTTGCTATCGGTCAAATTCTTGGCGAGGTTTGAAAAATGAGCATTGAATATTTCAGCCATTTACAATGGTTCTCGTATATGTTCATCATTTTCCTCGAGGAATACAACACCACTACTGTTCGTATTTCTGCCCGAGAGATGTGTAATGATGGTCCAGAGTTTTTTGGGATTATTACCATTTTCTTCAATAGATTGATAAAAGAGTTTCTTTTCGGCTAAGCTAATTGCCGCTGTAAACTTATTTTTTGCTCGTTTTAATTCCTGCCAGTCCTCTTGTAAGTTAGAAAATTTGGCTTTCTTAAGTTTCTGGTCTCGAGATTTAATTAGTTCAAGCAGCTCAGGGGTAAGCGATTTTGGTTGCGTGTCATGCTTAACACTTTTTTCTTAAGTGGCATATGAATATTTAATTACCACTTCGTTAAAAAGGCAATACCATGCATCAACGATATCATCAACGATATCATCCACGTCCTCAAAGACAAAGGCCGAATCCCATGGTGTTTCATTTAATGACTTCAAGAATTCAGACTCATTTAAATTCTTGAAGCTTTGACAGATAATATATTTATGACTGCTGGGAGCATTTATGGGTTGTTTATATAAGCGGACTCCAACAGTAGGCAAGTGGTCTGAAATACCAATATTTGGGCAAGAAATGTTTAACACACTCTGTCTGGCTTATTACTCCAAATGTAGTCTAGACATTTGCCACAAATTGGCCGAGTAATCAGTGTTACTAATTGAGTAAACTTGGCATCTTTCAAGGCTTTCACAATACGGTGTTTCACGCAATCTTTGTCCAGGGTATTAATATTAAAATCATCAAGTAATATAATTTCGGAGTTTAGTAATTGCGCTCTTTCAATATTGTCTACAAGTTTGATATCTAGCTCGGATTTAATATTCGGAGGACGATAAATCCCAGCCACGAAGAGCGGTCTTCTTGACTTAAAAGGGCAAACCTGTAGCCAAAGAATTTCTAGATCGGCCACTTCTAAATCCGTTCGACGCTTCACATTAAGTTCATTGTTGACATACATTAAAATGCCGCCACCTGAACTAGTCTTTCTATCATGTCTAAAAAGATCAAAACCAGGTACCTGCACTGTTCGGTTGTTGATTAAAGAGTTTCTGTCAATTAATACAGGAATATCAAGTCGTCTTTCGCCATTGGAGTGTATCATATGCATTTTGATCTCTTCAAACTTGTTCTCGGTCAGATAATTCACATTCCACTGTCCGAAGCGTAAACCATTACGAGGCAGATCAAAACTATTCCACTCATCTGGTCCCGGGTTTTGTTCAATATCACGTACCGCAGAACAACAAGCACACAGATACATTTAGCTCTGGCAACACAGCGAGTTTGGAAAGCCGTAACAACATTGATATTTTCCTCCAATATGAGATAATAGACTCGCTTTTATATGAAGCAATTCTCGTAAGAACCATGAAAACTTCATAATTTACGACAGACGCAGATCGCCCTGCATAAAACATTCCCAATTGGCCGGCAGGAACATTTACTTCACATCGAAGTGCCTTTGGATAATAGTTAGACATCAAAAGAATAGTAAGAATTGTAAAAACCAAGAGCTCTCTTAAAGCATGACTTGCCGCCATCTTTGTATTGATGTATTAAAGCTGTGTACTCTTTCAACGCATTGTCCATTAATGAACATGATTGCTCACATGGAATTCGGTATTGAAGAAAATTTCTAATCATTTCTTTGCATTTTTGGGAATTTGGAGATTTCTTCAACAACTAAAGGCAATAGACTAGGAGAGCACCTTGGGACTACTTCCAATGCTGTTGTATCATCGACAAATTTTAGACGACCATTCCAGTCCTTTAATAATGGGTTAACCAAGAAAGCAAATAGAAGAGGACCCAGACATATTCCCTGGGGTAAACCTCCATTTGCAGTTTTCCACGAGGATTCATGGCAATCCACTTTGACACATTGTTGATGGTTGGTCAAGAACGCTTTAATCCAGCGGGTAAGGACAAGGTGGACATTAAGATTTCCAAGTTCGTTTATAATAACGCTATGGTCCACTAAATTAAAGCCCATCCCGAAATCGGCGAAAGACAATCTGATGGAGTTATGGCCACTGTCTAAGGCAGCAAAAATTTGATGGGAAGGTACACCAGGGCATGGGTAGTTGATTTGTTTCGAAGTGCGAATTGCTTAGGGTCAAGTTGATCTATTACTTGAGGCATCAACGAGTTAATTGTGAATCTTTCCATAACTTTGGAAATTTGCGAGGTCAATGTGGGAGGAAGTACTTTAGGAATGGGCCGGATAATAGATAGCTTTAACTGGGAGGGAACCACGCCTTGTGAGAGGGATGAGTTGTAAACATCAGCAATTACAGGAGCAAGTTCAAAGGCAAACATTTTAAGGATTTTGTTAGGGATTAAGTCAGAGCCAGGAGATTTGTTAGTTTTGATCTTACGTAAGGCTTGATAAACCTGACCTGTGTCCACCAGGAATGAGGCAAGGACATCCGTTTTCGTCACGGTACTATCGGGCTGAAGTGGGCTGAAGTGGGAAGTCAAACTAGTAAAGAACGTGTTTATGGATTCAACAAGATGTTGACAGGTAGGGTTGTCGGAGGACAACAGTCGGTGGTGCCATGAGTCCCGAGAGGATAGACCACCAATAGACTTAACTTCTTTCCACCATTTCGATGAATTGCCTTGTTTTAATTTACACACTGGTGTAGCGTAGTATTTGGCTCGAGCAGACTTGACGTCCATGATAACTTTATTGCGCCATTACTTAAACATTGTCGAGGATTTACCGTGTTTATAAAGTGCCTTTTGGCGATTACTTATGCATGAAACTTCTGAGTGAGGGAGTCATCCATGACTTGTCTTACTTTCGTACGTGTAATAGGCAAGAACTTATCCACCATGTTCGCTATAATGACATGATATTTTTGAAATTTCAGATCACAGTCATGAACGAGTAAAACGGGTGACCAATCGTAAGAGGAAATTCATTGGCCAAATCTTCGTAAGCTACTGTATCTGAGGTCTCTTTTCGAAATAGATCTGTTATCTGGTTTCTGTGACCTGGGGTTACGTGTCAGGGTAAGAATGGTATTATGATCGCTAGTTCCAAGTTGAGGGAGTTGTACCTGTTTAAAGAAGGATTTCTTCACGTTAGTTAGGCACCAATCCAATATAGTATTGCCTCTTGTCTAAATATTGATTATTTGGGTCAAACCGGAAATTCTATTAACCATTCTTTCGTCAAAACCCGTGCCTGAAGGGTTGAAATCTCCGGTGATAAGAAGTAAGGCGTCGGGATGGTTACGAAGAAAAGTATCGACATTAGTTTGGATGTGATTATATAACTCGACATTTTCGGCGGCGCCACAGGATGTAGAGTGGTAAATGACAGCTAATAAGATTATAGAAATAGATCGAGGCAGACGGTGGCCTGATAGACAACCACAATGATTCAATACCCTGGTCTTCACAGGTACGAAGTCTTTTGCATGATAATTTACTGTTAACGTAAATGCAAACGCCATCTCCAGAGGATGACGAACGGTCGTTGCGAAAAATCAAATAATTTGCGAGGGAAACTGCTGAATCAGGACTACTGCTATTTAGTCATATTTCAGTGATACAGATAAAATCGGCTTCGTTGATTTGGGAAACTGCTTCAAGTTCATGCACCTTGGGCAGGGCCGGATTAACGTTTCGCGGGGCCCGTGGCATATTATTGGAGCGGGGCGCATTGACACCCCCCCCCCCCAACCGCATTTTAGACCCTGGATTCAGTAAGATTTAAAAATATCCTTTTGTATCCTCCCGTTTTTTTAGTTTGGGGGTTCGCTTTTGGGGGCCTTGGATTCTTTAGGGCCCCACGCTGTTTGAATACCGCGCTAAAACAGGGAACAAAACAGGGGCCTATCACGTTTTCTGGGGACCTTGGGCTCTTTGGGACCTCGCGCTGAAACACTAAAACAGGGAACAAAAAGAAAACGTTTGGGGTCGATTTTTTGGGTCCTCGAGTTTTACTGGGGGGCTTAGGCTCTTTCGGATCCCGTTCTGGCGCACTGTTTGGGCCTCGCGCTGAAACAGAAAACAAAAAAATCAGAAAATAAATAGAAGAGAGTAGCGCGGGGCTCCCAAAAGCGCGGGGCCCGTGGTATATGCCGCTTCTGCCATATGGTTAATCTGGCACTGACCTTGGGGAGAATCGAACGGACTTTAGATACTAACAAACGTGGACACGGTTGGGTGGGCAAACTGGGATTTGCATTAATGATTGTGGAGGGTATGATGGAGGGGGGTTGCGCAGGGGGAATGGGTTGGAATTGAACGGTGGTACATGAGAAGTAGCCTCTATTCTCCTCAGTCTCGTGAACCAAGAGCCCTTTGGAAACTTTACCAAAAATTGGATTGTTGCTGGGCACGACGAAATAAGGGGTCGTGGAATTTTTTTTTGTTTTTTGGTGGATAGGGTAGATAACCATTGATTGGAGGTGGTTTTACGAACGAACGTGGTGAGGGTTCGGCGTGGGAGAAGAGACATCTAAGTCCCTTCAGGCAGAAACCTTTCTTGCGTAAAAAAGGGCAGAATACAGGACTTTTTGACGCACCGGGCATGTGACGGGGTTGGGGGCATTAATTAAGTTCTGATGGGAAAAATCACAGCGGTCGCCTTTTATACACCAACCACGGCGCAGAATAAATGGGCATGGCCTATTGCTGTTAGATAGATTGTCTTTCCTCCGATCTTTCTCTAAGGCATATACAAATCGTTTCCTTCATCCGAACAGTGGATAATAGGGTTATCGTTTAAAAGAGTCACAGACTGATCTTTATTTATGTCGGCTGTTGAAAATATTGAGTGGTTGTCAGAGTTAATTGGACTGTCATTCCTTTGTGATTTCGCTTTGGTTGAGCAGTTTTTATCAGAAACGGGCGAACCATGTAATTGCATGGGGATTAGCAAACAAAAGAAATTCCTAAGAATCAAACTTTGACTTGAACATAAAATTCCTGTTTAAGATGCATGTTAATTGCCTTATCTTGAGTTCTGATTATATTTTCCAAATTCCAAATCTTTTTGTTTTGGTTATATTTTCTCAATTTTAGCCAGTATTTCGCTATTATTCTTACACACACTCACACATTCGCAAGGACTCGAGTTTTGGCTAACACTCGTTGTACTCTTAGGGGCCGATTACATGGAGCATTTTCAACCCCGGGGCTGAACTCAGCCCTGTTTACAGGGTTGAAATTTCAGCCCTGTCTGTAATAACACCGCGGAAAAACGTCTGCGCATGCGTCCACCTTACCTGTAATAGTATTGCGAACTTGATGAGAAGCTGTTCCGAACGTTTCCGAAGGCTCAAAATGGCGGTAAAAAGGAGTGACTTCATTGTGCGTCTTTACAGCCACATTTCGAGTGCAAAAATAAACATGTCATTCTAAAAACTAGGAATAAATACAGCCAGAAGGTTCAAGAAATTGTATTGTACAAGAACATGAACTAAAGATGATTGTTGACAAATTTATCGTCTGAAACATTTTGTTTATCAACTAAGCAACGACAATTTCCGAATTTTCGTTTGAGATACATTTCTTTAAAAAAAACTGTGTCGCCAAATATAGAAAATTTTCGTGTTCACAATAATTAAACTTTAGGATTTATTCCACAATTTAAGTGGGTTAAGAAGCTTAACTTTTCGAGAGTTTTCTTAACTTTTGAGTTTGAATTTTTGTTTTGAATAATTTTGCAAACATTTTCGAAGTCGTGTCCGTTAAAATCAACAATTTTTTACATGAATTATATTTCATTCCATACTTTAAATGCCAGGACGCTTTCAATTAATGTCTAGTCTACCCATTTGCTATATGTTCTCGTTTGTTTTACTAATTTTTGACCAATTAATAAGCATGTTTTTGTTTTAGAAATTGATATTCAAATTCCCCACCATATTTTCATAATTTGGTGCATGCGCAGACGTTTTTCCGCGGTGTTGTCTGTAATACAAAACTCTATCAAAATCAAACGCGCGATTACATGACAAAATTTTCAACCCCAGGGTTGAAATTTCAACCCCGGGGTTGAACTCAGCCCTGGGTTGAAAATTTTGTCATGTAATCGTTTCAACCCAGGGCTGAAATTATCAACCCCGGGGTTGAACTCAGCCCTGGGTTGAAAATTTTGTCATGTAATCGTTTCAACCCAGGGCTGAAATTATCATGAGTTATTCGAGCATACGTGGTAGTGACTATTTATTACAAGAAAACAAAATAAAGGCTTTTTTACTTCCGAGAATCGATGCCGAGAACGTATAGTAAAGCGTTTCAACCCCGGGGTTGAAATCGTCCATGTAATCGCAAAAAATGTCCGGTTAACAGGGCTGAGTTCAACCCCCGGGTTGAAAGTTGTCCATGTAATCGGCCCCTTAGTTGAATCAGGTTTACATTGCCCACTCTGAGTGCCCGTTTGCATTACAACTTGCAAATTGCCGTCTTTGTTTTGAACGGAATTATCTCCACAGTTAGTTTGTAAATTTGGACTGAAAGATAGATTTAGCTTCGATACCTGTAGTTCTTCGTCGTTGCTTGAGTGTCTTAGGATCTTCTAGGGCAGTTGTCTTGATATATCAGACGACAAGTAAACGATATTATTATGGTCGTCATTGTTGGGCGCTCTAGTTGGGCGCGCTTAGTCCAGCCCGTCGCTGATTAGACATTCTCTGGAGCAATTCGCCGACTTCGAGGATGATAAGTCCCTGTCTACACATAGTTGTATTAATTTTTCTCTTAATAAATCTCCATCTTCTCCATTAAATGTTAGCGAGTTTTGCATATGTGCATACCATGTAATGACTAGATCCGTGTCCAACAATAAAAATTGTTTAGTAGAACCGCCAGGCGAGCGCCATTTGCCTTCGCCGACGACAAAACATTCGATAAATTTCTTTAAGCAATCAAGTTCTCCTGTCCATTTCAATCGCTTCCCGTCATATTCAAAATTTTTTAGCTTACTCCAATTCTTTCCAGCTGAGAGAGAGTCGAATGCCAATACATTCAGACTAGATTTACTTGCCGGAGTAGCAATACCCAACTTGCAACCTTCCATGATGGCCGAACAATGAATCAACAAGGTTATTATGTCTATATCACCAGATGGCAATCGTATCACGCACAGATGCAACAAGTTTCGTGTCCGCTTCCTCGCGGTCGCTGGTTAATTCTGGAAATTATGTGGCTACATCATGATCATTGATCTTCTAGCACACTCACTTGTTGGAAAAGTATACAATTAACTTTTACCTTTTGACCCGAAAAAGACAAGGACAGCACTGGCGATGAACTAGTTGCATTTGTGCGTGCTAGTCAATTTCCACCTAGCTCAACGGCAATGGTACGGTCGCCATCTGGTGATATAGACATAATAACCTCGTTCATTGATCACGATTTTTCGGACACGCAAACTCTGATTGATAATGGCAGTGGGCAGAACAGGAAAATCGTCGACGTGACGACAACTGGAATGTCCCCTGGTCACAGAAGAGCTCATTTGGGAAGGCATGCCTTTTCCGGAAACGATTATGTATCTAGCTTTTCCCGAAAGGGAAAACAGGCCATGCGGAAAGCCGTGACCAAGAACACTGCCTTTATCGATCTATTTTCGTCCTTGGGTACGGAGGTCGCAGCAAGCGAGGAGTTGGTTCGGGGTTTAGAATGATTCTTTCGTGCTATATACGGGCATCCGCGTATCCTCTCACTGAATGAGGCAAGGAAGAAAGTATCTTGGAACAAGTTCAACAAGGAGAAGAATATCATCAACCTAAATCTGATGCAGCCATGCCAATCAAATCTTCGTCATCAAATCATGAGAGCTAACTATGTCGCGTACATCTTTTGACACGTCAATCAGCTGCTAGTAGAACTTGAGAGGCCCTGACGAGCATGGATGGGACAGAGATGAAAACGTTGTCTAGAGTGACATTTGCTATCCCGAGGAGATTGATGCGCTACTGGCAAGCACGGAGAGTGAGAACAGTTCGTCCTCCAACGATGACTAGGAGGATGATTTGGATGTGGAAATTGAAGACACGAGTAAATTTTGAAAAGGAAAATGCAAGGTTTGTGATCAGACTGTACATGCTTGTTATGCTATGCATAGCATGACCTCGATTTAATTGGGCAACAGTCTTGCTTTTTATCAAAAAGAACAGAAATCACTAGCTTTCTTGCTTGTTTAAGTAGGATCTTCCAATAATTACACTAAATCAAGGATATGTGTATCAAAAGGAGGCTAGAGGTCCCAATCAAGGATATGTGTGTCAAAAGGAGACTAGAGGTCCCATCAGAGATTTGCAGTAACTTCGATTTTTCAAATTAGTGCACCGAAATTGAGCAAAATCACAAACTTCCTTGGCTATCTAAGGCACATAAATAGGCACCAAAATGAGGCTATACGCACCAAAATGAGGCTGAAGGCCTCGGTATTTTCCTGTGTAACATCGATTTTTTAAATCAGCGCACCGAATTTGACCAAGATCACCAACGTCTTTGCCTATCAAAGCTAACTAATAATTTCCCTCTGAACGCTACAAGTTTATTAGTGCTTTTGTACTATTACCAGGTGATCTCGTGTTCGTATTTTAGCCAATCAGCGCTCAGAAAGGGTTGTCCGAATAGAAATCCATTTTGATGTATTCAGTCAATTATATCTTTCGTTATTCTCTATGAAACTAGTTGAAATTTTGTAATTATGTTTGCTTATGAGAACTATAACTCTGACAAAAATATGGAATCGAAATAAAGTATATTACAGGAGATATTCAGTTGTTTTAATCATAAAATGGATTTCTATTTGACAACTAGTGCCAGTACTTTTCCGCGTATCAAGATCATCTGGTACGTACTACCCTCTTGAAATAAAGACTCTATATTTGCACTAACTATATTTGCACCAAGACAAGGCTGCTTGCTGTAACATCGATTTTTGAAATTAGTGCACCGAAATTGACCACAATCACTGGGTTTCCTAGCTAATTACCCGTGTAACATCGATTTTTGAAATTAGCGCACCGAAATTGACCACAATCACTGGGTTTCTTAGCTAATTAAGACAACTAACTAACGTCCGTGTAACATCGATTTTTGAAATTAGCGCACCGAAATTGACCACAATCACTGGGTTTCTTAGCTAATTAAGACAACTAACTAACGTCTTCCCTATATATGCTCCCAAACCAGGTCATATGCATCAAAACGAGGCTGAAGGCCCCGGTATTGACCCGTATAACATCGATTTTTGAAATCAGCGCCCAATATTGACCAAAGTCACATATTCTTATAAATTTCCTCCTCGGGTTACGATACCCCCTTCTCCTCCTAGACTAATGTTAATACGATGTGTGATCTTACCTGGTTTTTGAGGTTCACAAGTACCGTTTATCTCAATAAAATTGTTTTGACATGTACAATTATATCCTTCTGCTGCTCCGATTCGTTCGCACGTTCTATTTTCTTTACATGGATTTTTTGCACAAGGGTTTTTTTCTATATATGATGTTAATATGAGACAATGATAAATACATATGATAGATAATGACAAAATTACTGGATGCTGATTGGTTGAGAGGAGTACAATTATTTCATTAATTGTACTGCATTACAATTAATGATTTTCCCAAAACAAACAAAATGGCGGAAAAGTATTTTAAACACAAATGTGAAATGAAATTGCTCTAGAGGAACTAGATAAAAATAGGCCTACGAACGAAAGCACCAAATTTTGCTTTAACAAAAGAACTAAATGAAAATACGAACAAAAGCACCAAATTTTGGCTGAAAATCTGGCAGGACTGGGCTTTGGCGAGAGAATGTGATGTTGACATTGATAAGTATCCAATTTTGTTATGCTAATAATAAACAAGTAATCATGCGATGTTGCTCGCACAATTAGGGATTGATAGTACTCGTGATGTTTGGAAATTTGCCAAATTGGACTCGCCCCGGCGGCTCGTCCAATTTTAGCAAAATTTCCAAACATCACTCGTAATATTAATCCCTAATTGTACTCGCCATTGCATGATTACCTATACTAACATTTTCCATTTGGTTGCCATTACTGTTCGATGATTACCTATACTAACATTTTCCATTTGGTTGCCATTACTGTTCGTAATATATATATATATATAGTGTAGACTACGACATGATATCTGAAGATAATTTAATAAAACCTAAACCTAAATATATATATATATATATATATATATATATATTGTAGACTACGACATGATATCTGAAGATAATTTAATAAAACCTAAACCTAAATATATATATATATATATATATATATATATATATATATATATATATATATATATATATATATATATATATATATATATACGAGTAGGTTTGTGTATACGAAACGCAAAGAGTGCTCAATATCATAAAGATAGAGCAAATGTAGAATTGACCATATACGAGTAGGTTTGTGTATACGAAACGCAAAGAGTGCTCAATATCATAAAGATAGAGCAAATGTAGAATTGACCGCCTGATGATTCTTTACTGATGAAACAGGCAGTTGCGAATTTTGAGGCAA
>CACRXK020007934.1:0-21763 GCA_902702795.2 Paramuricea clavata
ATATTATATCGCTGCCTCGGGAATCAACAACAAGAAACAACAACGTGCCATCCTTCTCCACCTCGCAGGACCTGAAGTTCAAGACATTTTTGAAACCCTAGAAGACACTGGCAACGATCTCGACACCGCAATAGCAAAGTTAACGTCCTACTTCGAGCCACAAAAGAACATTCCTTTCGAGCATCACAATTTTCGACAGACAACACAACTACAAGGAGAAACAATCGAACAGTTAGCTATCCGTTTAAAACACAAAGTAAAATTCTGCGAACATGGCAACCCCAACGATATGATCCGTGACCAGATTATCGAACATTGTTCGTCTAGTCGTTTGAGGCGACGATTACTTCGCGAACCAGAACTTACTCTTGAGAAAACAGTCGAAATCGGTCGTTCGTTCGAAGCATCCGAACGGCAAGCCTCGCAAATAGAAGCAGACAGCTTAAAAACCACCGACCTGGGCGTAAATGCAATCCGTTCTAAAGCTGCATCATCTCGTTATCCAACATCGATACAAACAGGTCGTTCGAATATCGTTTGTTATTGTTGTGGAAATGCCGGTCACCGAGCTAAAGACCCTCGTTGTCCTGCCGAAGGAATGTCCTGCAATAAGTGTCACAAGCTTGGCCATTTCGCTAGAGTATGTCGTCAACTGAAACCGACAAACAAGCCTGAATTTCAGAATCCTACATCGAAAAACAAGAATGAAATCTACAAGCAAAATACCGGAAGTCATGGCGAAATACGGTATGTATACGGCGCTCCACATCCGGCCACCGGGGAAAGTTCATCGGACGATGAGTATGTTTTCGAACTTGGTGCCACCGGGAAAATGCCCCATGCAACCGTCCAAATTGGGAACTTCCCAGTTGATCTCATCGTTGATTCAGGCGCAACTGTTAATGTACTTGACAATGAAACATTTGCAAAAATTAAGGCAAACAGCCCGATCACACTGTCCAAAACAAATCTCAAATTATTTCCATATGGATCATCAACACCACTGAGTATTCAAGGTTCGTTTACTGCACAGGTCTCCCATAAAGATTTAATTACGAATGCCATTTTCATCGTTGTTGCGAATCAAAATTCTGGTTCACTCTTGGGGCACAAAACTGCAACTGATCTTGGGTTATTTCAAGAACATGAGAACTTCCATCCAATTCAGAACATATGTAATGGAGACAACCTGTTCATGCAAACACTTGTTACCAAGTATCCGCAAGTTTTCAACGGCATCGGAAAACTCAAAGATTTGCAACTGCACCTACATTTTGATGAGTCGGTACCTCCAGTTGCCCAAGCACCACGTAGAATTCCTTTCCACATTCGCAAGGCCGTCCAGACAAAACTCGATGAACTCGAAACACTTGGCATCATCGAACCAGTGAAGGGGCCTAGCCCCTGGGTCTCACCTCTTGTGGCAGTACCAAAGCCTAATGGCGACATTCGTGTCTGCGTCGACATGCGTCAAGCAAATTCTGCAATAATCCGTGAACGCCACCCTATCCCTACTATCGAAGAAACCCTCCAAGAGTTGCAAGGAGCCACAGTGTTCTCTAAACTAGATTTACGATCCGGCTACCACCAAATTGAACTGCACCCTGAATCTCGACCAATTACCACCTTTGCAACCCAAAAGGGCTTATACTAGTATACGCGACTGATGTTTGGTGTCTCCTCAGCACCCGAAGTTTACCAACACATTATTCAACAGATCTTACAAGGTCTTCCTGGTGTGCGAAACATATCCGACGACATCATTGTTTTCGGTAAAACCAAAGACGAACACGATCAAAACCTTAACAATGTCATCCAACGTCTACAAGAATCGGGTCTCACCCTGAACAAGGATAAGTGCCTTTTTGGTGTTAGCAACCTCACATTTTTCGGTCACGAAGTGTCAGCATCTGGGGTCAGTCCCGACACTAAGAAAGTTGAAGCTATCCGTGAAGCAAGAGTACCCACCAATGCAGCTGAAGTACGCAGTTTTTTGGGACTTGCCACCTACTGCTCGCGTTTCATCCCGAATTTTGCAACTGTTGCCGACCCTCTCCGTCTACTTACTCGGAAAAGCACTCCGTGGCAATGGAATTCCATCCACCAAAACGCGTTCGACACCCTGAAGAATCTTCTTACTGGCAATACGGTTATGGCCCACTACGATCCCTCGGCTCCAACTCACCTCCGTGTTGATGCCAGCCCTGTAGGGCTCGGAGCCATGCTGACCCAAACCCAACATGGAATAACTAAGCCTATTGCCTATGCCAGTCGCACCCTATCAAATGTTGAACGTCGCTATTCCCAAACCGAAAAAGAGGCTCTCGCTGTAGTTTGGGGATGCGAGAAATTCCACCTATATCTGTATGGCACCGAGTTCACAATATATACCGACCACAAACCATTAGAAATCATATACAACCCCAAACGCAAACCCCCCGCTCGAATTGAACGCTGGGCCCTCAGATTACAACCATATCATTTCAAGATCCAGTATATTCCTGGTGCCGAGAACCCTGCTGATGTTCTATCCCGGTTACCACTCCCACACCAACCACATGTTGAACGGTCCATTGCCGACGAATATGTCAACTACATCGTTTCAAACAGCGTGCCAAAAGCCATGACACTAGAACAAATCGAGAAAGCATCCCTCGCCGATCCTATACTGCAACGCATCCATACCTGCATTACATCCGGAACATGGCCAAAAGAACCAGATCTCAGACCATACATGCAAGTTAACAGCGAACTGTGTGTCCAAAATGGCATCATCCTTCGTGGAACACGAATCGTCATTCCGTTTGACTTACAGAAACCTACATTAGAGCTCGCCCATCAAGGTCATCAGGGCATCGTGAAAACGAAGCAACTTCTCCGCCAAAAAGTTTGGTGGCCAGGAATAGACAAAGATGTTGATAAAATGATCAGTCAATGCCTTCCCTGCCAGGCTCAAGGGCCAAAAACCAATCCCGAACCTCTCCACATGTCGACGATGCCAACTGAACCCTGGCATACCCTCCATATTGACCTCTGTGGTCCTTTTCCCACCGGCGAATCACTCCTAGTCTTAGTTGATGCATGTTCTCGTTGGCCCGCGGTCGAAATATTGAGTTCTACTACAGCCACTACCATTATCAATCGTTTAGAGAACATATTTTCCCAGTTTGGTTACCCTGAAGAAATGGTATCAGACAACGGCCCTCAGTTTACTTCCCACGAGTTCAAATCATTCCTACACAGTTGTGGTATTAAACACCGCCTTATTACACCATACTGGCCTGCTGCGAATGCCACTGTTGAACGATTCAACAAAACGTTAGGAAAAGCTGTCAAAGCTGCTCACGCGGAAGGTCGCAATTGGAAACAAGAACTACCCAAATTTTTGATGATGTATAGAGCAACACCTCATATATCTACTGGCATCTCTCCCGCCGAGCTGTTTTTTGGTCGCAGAATTAAAACAAAATTGCCTCATATCCGTGTAGACCAGCCAAGTCCGACCCTAGAAGCTGCTTGTGAACATGATCACAACCACAAACAACGCACAAAAGAATATGCTGACAAGACCCAACATGCCATCTCGTCTACGATAAAGGAGGGAGATGTCGTGCTGTTAAAAGAACTAAAGAAAAACAAACTGTCCTCCTCGTATGATCCACAACCATATACTATAATCAAGAAGAAAGGACCAAGCGTATTCTTAAAACGTGGAGACGAACCGTGCATCATGCGAAATGTTTCGTTTGTCAGGAAATTGCCGACACCGAACGAGAAAAGATCAGATCAAAAACGTTGTACTTCTCGAACAGGTGAACAACATCAAACCAAGCCAACGGAGAGACGGCCTGTACGTGGACACAAGCTACCAGCACGGTTGAAAGACTTTGTCTTGGATTAAAACATTTCAGGATCAACAATGAACGCTTAAATATTGTTTGATACTAACATTTAAAAGGGGGGAGGGATATAGTGTTTCTGTTTGAGTTATTTTGTATTATATTATGACCATAGTTGATATTAAGGGACCGATATGGATTTAGAGGATATAGGGGACAAAAGGGGGTAGAGAAATAAACCTCGTGGAAAAAAGGACGCTTGTGTATAGAATAGATTTTGGTGTGTGTATTTTAGACTAAATAGGAAAATAGAATATTATACTTGCATCTAATTAAAATTAACTGTTTAGCATTGTGATTGGATGAAAGTGCTCATGCATGCACTTGGAGCTGCGAGGAGCTGCGTGCGAGGACTGGAAATTCGCCTTAAGCCGAGAAAATCAAAGTTGAAGTTTATGTAAATCAGGACAAATTTTTATCCGACTTACAAACATTGATTAAACATTCATTTCTTTTGTATTTTCCTCGTGAATTATTAATGAGTTTTTTAAGTAATGTTTACAACATGAGCCGTCGAGCCGAAGGCGAGAGTTTGTATATCTACGGTGGCCCAGAAGTGTCACAACACATTTCAATTTAAAAAACACCCCCCAAAGTCCACAACACATTTCCAAACTGGAAACACAATTCAATAATTGCTAAAAACACATTTCAATGTTCACAACACATTTCCAAACTGGAAACACAATTCGATAATTGTTCAAAACACATTTCAATATTCACAACACATTTGCAAACTAGAAACACAATTCAATAATTGTTCAACTGAAAACACATTTCAACATTCACAACACATTTCACACTTGAAAACAAAACTATTGAAAACACATTCCAATATAATCACACAACAAAAATCGAAATCGAAAAAACATTTCAAAATACTGGCAACACATGGAAACATCGGCGAACGCCGTTACTGGTCTGGAAGGTTCGGCTACGCATGCGCAGAGCAACCATTGTAAAGCCTGCAAAAAAGTCTCCTATTTACTCAATATAGGCTGTGGGCCGTTGTGCGAAAAAGTGCTTAGAAAAGCAATTTCGTAGCAACCCCCTGGGGAATAGATTTTCTGTGGTTCAATGCATAGTACCATAGATGCTCAATGGACCATTTGCATTATAGACTAAATTTTGATCTAGACAAAAATTTCATCACAGCTTGAAAGAGCATCACAAAATTAGTAATATTCCAAAGTTTCGTTGCGAAATGTTGTAAAATGCGGATAATATAGCCATGCGAAGTTTGCCGTTTTTCAGTCATTTTGTATTACGCACGGGAAATTGACAGCCCAATCGGGTGTTGGAGCATCAATTTCCCATTTGTAACACAAAATGACTGAAAATTGCGAATTTCGCAAGGCTATATTATCCGCATTTTACAACATTTCGCAACGAAACTTTGGAATATTACTGATTTTGTGATGCTCTTTCAAGCTGTGATGAAATTTTTGTCTAGATCAAAATTTAGTCTATAATGCAAATGGTCCATTACCACAAAAAGTTCCCAAGCAAACAACTTGCCAAACACCGAGAAAATGGGTATTACAGCAAAAAAATGTGAAATTTTGTATTCAATTACAACAAAAATGACTTGCATCATCAGAAAGCTTACAAAAAAACGAACATAAGACATTTAAACAGTTTTTTTATATCGCAAATTGTTTTTAAGTTATACGCTGTCAAAAACGCGTTTTTTTGACCTAGTACCCAGTCCTTATTGCGACATTTTGGTCCAATTTTCACATTTAAAACAGCAATAACTCAAAGACTATTTGAAGGATCAAAAAACTGTTTGAATGTCTTATCTTCGGTTTTTTGTAAGCTTTCTGATGATGCAAATCATTTTTGTTGTAATTGATTACAAAATTTCACATTTTCTTGCTGTAATACAATTTAATAGGGGATAATCACTGATGACGGTGTTTGGCAAGTTTTTTGCTTGGGAACTGTTTGTGGTAGTCGAGTATCCATGGTACTATGCATTGAATCACAGAAAATCTATTCCCCAAGGGGTTGCAATGAAGTGAAATAATTTTCGCCAACGGCCCACGGCCTATAAAATCTCCGAAAATCATAAGTTTTGTTATAAGAGGGCCCCCTATACCTCTTCACAATATGCTTTCACGTACAAATATTTTGCCTTTTCACGAGTCACGAAAAATTGAAAAAATTCCTTCACGTTCACGGAAAAATTGAAGCGATCACGATTCACGTAAAAATAAAACGAAATTCACGAATTATTATATGGATGTCTTCCTTAATTGTAGAATCATTGTACTCGTCTGTACTTACCTTGACATGCTTTCACACCTCCAACTATGACGAAAACAGGCTTCTGTACATCAAGTACTTCAAAAAACAGCAACAAACCTTATTTATTCCTTGGAAAGCTGATCACACAAAAGGTCACAAAACAGATGATTCACGAATCCCGCATATTTCTATCTGCCATTCACGGGTCACGGTTAAATCGAATCTTTCCTTCACGTGCACGTAAAAAGATTGGAAGTCATACCATCACGAATCACGGATTAAGAAAATCATCGATCACGTTTCACGGCTAAGTAAAATAAGCCCATCACGCTTCACGCAAAAAGTATAGGGGGCCCTCTTTTAAATGCGGCAATCCATCGCCTGGTGATACTGGTTGCTCATCAAAGGCAATTCCAAAGCCACAGTCTTCGGCTAGCGATGGCAAATTAAAGTCCAAAGGCACAGGTTCAACGCCAACATTTGAGGCATTTCAAGCGACAAAGAGGAAAGAAAGGACATCTAATTTTAGACTAGCCTGCGTAGCAGTCGCTTTACTTTATTGTAGGTTTTGAGGATTTTTGACCCCGCCATTTATTCAAAAATCCTCAAAACCTACAATAAAATAAAGCGACTGCTACGCAGGCTAATTTTAGACCGAAAGGAAATACGGTGTACTCACTGTACTGGTGTATTGATCGCCGATGTTTCCATGCTAGTATTTTGAAATGTTTTTTCGATTTCGATTTTTGTTGTGTGATTATATTGGAATGTGTTTTCAATAGTTTTGTTTTCAAGTGTGAAATGTGTTGTGAATGTTGAATGTGTTTTGAACAATTATTGAATTGTGTTTCTGGTTTGCAAATGTGTTGTGAATATTGAAATGTGTTTTGAACAATTATCGAATTGTGTTTCCAGTTTGGAAATGTGTTGTGAACATTGAAATGTGTTTTTAGCAATTATTGAATTGTGTTTCCAGTTTGGAAATGTGTTGTGGACTTTGGGGGGTGTTTTTTAATTTGAAATGTGTTGTGACACTTCTGGGCCACCGTATATATCTGATACAACACGGACGCGAATGTTGTAAACATTACTTAAAAAACGACTCATCTTATGAGTTCATTGGCGAAGTAAATTTAAAAATAAACGTTGTCTAAGCCGAGAAAATATAAGTTAAAGTTTATGTAAATCAACATGAATCTGTATCACATATACAGATACGACACGCTTACATGATTTTTCTTTGTGTTTTCTTCATGAATTATTAATGAGTTTTTTAAGTGTATATATAGTTCGTTGTGTTCACATTTACTATGACCAAGATATTGTTAGTGAGTTTTCTTCTAGCCTTAAGTTTTTTTGAAGAAGGGTTATTAGTGTAGCTAGGAGTCAACCCGTCGACATATTTTCAGACTTTTCAGAACTTTCTATCCTTCGGTACGTAACACCTTGTTTTTCCAGTATAAGATTAAACAGTTAAATGTACAATTCATCAAACCTACGGTTTGAGTCCACAAACCTGCAATGTTTCCATTATCCAAAGTATATGCTGTTTCCGGCGAGTTTATTCTTAGTCCAATGTGGACGAACCATGGAATGGATAACATCACAAGACAAGCGACTACTAGCAAACAACTCGATATATTTTTTAAAGAAAGCGGTTTTTTTTCATATTGGGCGATATTCTTTTGTTTTTACGACTTTTTCTCACGACTAGAAACAGTTTGTAGTTGAGAAATAACATTGCAGGAATGAGAATAATAAAAATCATTAGACCATGTACGTGGTCGGAGATAAAGTCATTTACAGACATCACTCTCAACATCTTGGACGATGTTCGGTATTGCAAGAAGAGTTAAAAGTCTTCCCTTCGTTACCGATGTTCGATGAAAGATAGGATAAGATGTCGCCAAATATCGATCGAAACTCATCACCAAAAGAGCGAAATATAAAAACCGAACGAAAATACTTGCCGATCTTGCGGAAATATGAGGCCATCTAGCATTTCCATCCAACTTTCCCGTCAACAATGACATGGAGATGAGGGCCATCAATGGACAACTAATTAAAACCGCGAGCAAGTCACAACAGGACAAAATCATTATCATGAAATAACATAATTTCTTTCGAAGTTGTATAGACCTCCAGAAACTGAGTATGACCAAGGAATTTAAACATATTCCTGGGAAAAAGAACAATACGTTCACAGCACATATTAATATGAGGTTGATTGAATAATAAGATTCCATCCTCGAGGGACTTCTTGTGAAGAATTGAACATAAAACTAAAACCGTTGTGTTTTTAAATATGACACCTGAATTTCAGGTACCCAGGTGCATGAATGATATATATATATATATATATGAGCAAACTACGTATTTCCTGTCATAAGATGCTAATGCGAGGGTCTTCCTCGCACTGAAACACTGTTTAAGTATGAGACCTGAATTTCAAGTACTGAAGTGCATAAAAGAGATATACAAGTAAACTATGCATTTCCTGTCATAAGATGCTAATGCAAGGAAAACCTAGCATGCTTCTGTTTTTTGTGATGTAGATGATCTGAGCCCTTTTTCGTTTTTTAAGATGTCTTGGGATGACACTATTACTCAAAATATTGTTGAACAAACAAATTTGTATATTGTTAAACAAACAGCAAGCAGGTATACAACAGAGAATATACGTTCATCATATATACTGATTTCGAACTGTTAGAGCTATCAATGCAATACAAATAAACTTAGTTTTGTTAGGTTTCCTCTTGTGGTAATACTAAATCAATATAAGAAATGATTGTTGCTGGACGTCTAGGAAAATAGTTTAGATTTGAAGTTTATTTTTTTAAATAAGTATAGGTTTAGCGTCGTGGTTTTTAGCCTAATCTTATAATCAGTGTTGAACTCGGCCGTAAGATGAAACGTGCTGTTAGCTTGGGCCATGAAGAATGCCGTGTAACTGCGCGAGACGATGACGACTTTGTATCATATCTTCGGTTCAGTGCACAAAAGTTTTAGTCATTATCAAGCGAGATCGTATCAATAACACGAGTACAATAAAATGGTTTTTTAATATAAACACAAGTTCTCGAGAGTACAATAATCAATATAACTGCGTTATGTTCATGAATTTGGTTGTTTATTAAAATATAATTTTTAAAGAAATCTGGTAAATTATTAAGGTGGTGGTATCGAAACATAAATAAGGCAGTTAAACAGTCATTGATTTTGAAGATGCCTAGGATACTTAAATCTTTGCAAATTGGCTCACTCTGCTCTAAAACAAATGTCTCGTCCTGCTCTCGAGTTGTTTTCCAAAACCGCAAACAGTAATAACAGAACGATAGGTACTTTACATTACTTTAATTTAAGACCTTTTTATATACTACGGCAAACTAAATTTAAAATGCTTTTCACATTGTACGTTTTAAAGTCCAAGTATTAATATGTCCACTATCATTTTGGCTTTTCAAACTTCAAAGACCTTCAATGTCCTTGAATTTGAGAACAAAAATTCATGGCCTTGAATGTCCTTGAATTTGTAAAAAAGGACTTTTTAGAGTCCTTGAATTCTTCTTGCTTTAGTTCATTGATATTTTCTGAAGTTGTTTCACAATCATTCAAAAACGGACATTTTGTTGAATTGATTTTGTATGTTCATATCTTACAAAGCTGTTTGAAATTCATTAAAGTTACGTTTTGAACAATTCAACGTCACATTTTGCTGATTTCTATCCCCTATTCTTCAGTATTTAGTTCTTGAATTGCATGACACATGGCCTTGAATGTCCTTGAACTGAATTTGCTGACACATGTCCCCTGACACATGGCCTTGACCCCTAGGGTGTGGGGGAGGCGGGGAGGCGGGAGGGTTTAGGGTTTTTATGCATTTTAGACACGTGTTATGATAATCTGCCAGAGGGTCTATATATAGTTGCATTTTTCACAACTACTCCTGGTTAGGTCTAAGAAATGTTTAAAATTCACACATAAAATTTCCTTCTACAAACCCCGTTTCTTGTCCCTCGCATTAAATTTGTTTCTCATCATTTCAACTGATTGTTTGGGACAACGCCGAGTGGTCTGTGAACATGGCTGTCGTGTAAGTATGTATGGTTGAATTAAACAAAATAAACTAAACTAACTTTATTTATACTGGATAGCTCTATCAGTTCTGCTGTTCTTCTTAGAGGTCCAGTAAGGGTCATCTCTTATTGATCTAGTGTTACTACAGGAGGAAACCTAAACTAAACTAAACTAACTGTATTTATACTGGATAGTTCTATCAGTTCTAAACTGTTCTTCCTAGGGGTCCAGTAAGGATCATCTCTTATTGATCCAGTGTTTCTACAGGAGGAAACCTAAACTAAACTAACTTTATTTATACTGGATAGCTCTATCAGTTCTAAACTGTTCTTCCTAGAGGTCCAGTAAGGATCATCTCTTATTGATCCAGTGTTACTACAGGACGAAACCTAAACTAAACTAACTTTATTTATACCGGATAGCTCTATCAGTTCTAAACTGTTCTTCCCAGAGGTCCAGTAAGGATCACCTCTTGTTGATCCAGATCTTATTAATCATTGAACATTACATTCAATATTTCAGCTCGTGTTTTGCCGCAATTGTTCACGTGCCTATCATGCTGAACCATGCCAAACAAATAATGAAACCGCTGGTGCAACTGCGACAGGAACAACGGGCGCAAACGTAAGTCACCTATATATATGCAGCGTAGCCATGCATACAATTTATTGTCTATCTGGATACCTGGTGAAGTATATTGATACTTGATAGAGTCCTACACAGCCAGAAACGCGCAAGTCGGAACAGATCTGCAACAGATCTGTTAAATCCTGTTGTCAACAAGCCGATATCTGGATGCGTTCGCTCGCCTTGTACCTGTCTGTTCTGACAGGTCCTGCAACGGCCTGTCAACAGGTCTGTTACAAGCTGTTGTGACAGAGCTGCAGCAATGCTGTTTTCAACAGGTCTGTTAGAAGCTGTTGTGACAGAGCTGCAGCAATGCTGTTTTCAACAGGCCTGTCGCAAGTTGTTGGCACAGAGCTGCAGCAATGCTGTTTTCAACAACTTGCGACAGACCTGTTGCAAACCGAGGAAAGCGCCTTATGAAGCTTGTCTATCCACTATTTTGAACAAAAAACGGCCAAACAGGTTGCCATATTTCGGTTGTAGTGTTTCGTGAAATAGAAGTTTGAAATATAAAGTTTTATAAACAAACTTGCGAGATAATTTTTATATATGAATATAAAGTTTTATAAACAAACTTGCGAGATGATTTTTATATATGAATATAAAGTTTTATAAACAAACTTGCGAGATAATTTTTGAGCAAAACAGCTGAAAAAATACGACAAATTCAAGAAATATTCTTATCGTAAACAATTTTTAAAATTATTTGTCTTGAAGTACGACCGAAATATGACAACCTACTTGTATATTTTTCTTCAAAACAGTACATACCATAAACACAAAGCTTCAATAAGGCGTCTTCCTCGCTCGCAGATTTCACTTGAAATTGGAAAGAAATTATATAACGAATTTCATGTTCACATCAGCAATGACGAACGTTGCAGTGAACACTCGGTTGTTCATGTATTGTTTATTTCTTAAGCTCTAGATCTTGTATTCTCATTGCTACAGTTTCTTCAAAAATCAAAACAGCTTTAAACTTGTTTGATTTTGTTTGAGGCAGTTGTTGAAATTTTGTTTGGCTCAAAATTCAAAAACAACTAAACATGATTACGTGATTGATATGTTTGTGATATTTCGCCCAATTGCAACGAGGAATGATGACGTGTGCACACGCGTTTATCCAATCAGATTAAAGAAATATAGCGATAGCACACGTCAGCAAATTGGAATTTGGATTTTGGAAATCGGAACTTTTTAAAAAAAAAATAAAACAGCGGCTTTTGCATTTTATAATAATCAGAGAATAGATATTATGGACTATAATCTCTCCTATGTGATTCAATATTGCTACCAATGACAATGATTAAATGAGAAAGTGAAGCCGGAAGTGTCCATTTCGTGCGATTTTATATCTCTTTACTCACATTTTCGGTTTGTTTCCCAACAACAGGCTTGTTGAAACTTGTTGTGACAGGACAAAAATTGTTTGTTGTGGACAGGTTTGTCGCAGGTCTGATAACAAGCTTGCTGCAGACTTGACAAAAACAACTCGCGACAGGTCTGTTGGAACAAGTTGGAACAAACCTGTTGATTTCAACAGACTTGCTGCAAGTTGTTCTATCAGACCTGTTATCTCTTGTTAGTAACAGGTTTGTAGCGGGTTGTTTCAACAAGTCGCTACGGCTCTGTTGTCAACAGCTTGCGACAGACCTGTTACCGCAAGCCTGTTACCGCCTGACGAAACCAACAGACCTGTCGCGACTTGTTGACAACTTGCCGCAAGCCGGTAAAATCAACAGCTTGCGACAGGCCTGTGAGATTTCTGGCTGTGTAGGACTGGATCAAAATTAATTCACCTCACTTTAAGTAGTAATTTATTCGTATGAGATGTCATTTCAAATCCTCCAATTCGGACTGAACTAGATTTCCGCGCATTTTGATCCAGTCCTCGACTTTGCCTCGGGCGTGAACAAATTGCGCTCACTTGAAATCTAGTCCAGTTCTCATAATCAGATTTCAAATCGTACGTAAATTATTTAAATTTGCTTGAGTTCGGCTTTTGATTTACAGGGCGCTGTGTTCAGGTGCTCAGTTCGGCTTTCTTTGACTCTAATTGGAAATGTTTATTATTGTCCTGTCTGTTCAGAGATTTCAAGTTAGTGAAACAAACAATGAGAGGTCAAGATGGGACCGCCAGTCGCAAGAATGCATCAGGAATACGACCAAGAGATGTCCAAACACGAAATGTAATGTTCCCGTTGAGAAAAACGGTATGTCACAGGTTTAGAGCTTGTTCATATACCGGCTGAGTGATATCTGCATGGCCTTTATTAACGCATATAAAATTTAATTTGTGCTCATATAAGAAACGCAGCAGCCCGGCTAGCCGAGATCTCATAGCCGAGTGGCATCTCTCAGTCAAGTAGGATAAAATTTTCGTATGAAGACTATTTTTTACATCCATGTTCATTCGATGTTTTTCTAGCTGGGTACGTGTAATCACATGACTGCTCAAGGTGTCGTTATCAATGGTGTTGGATATGTTGTATACCATGGGGTAGAGAATGTCAAAAGAATCACTGGTTCAATTCATGAGACCATCTCCAGGTATCATAGATTCGAGGCTTCGTAGCTTTAATACTTGAAGAGTTTTTGTAAATGGGAATTTCTATAGCGGAAGATTATATATGATTTCAGACCTCACGAGGAACAGTTGTGAAAGGTCTGGAATTGTATATAACCTTTCGACAAAAACCTTCAAGTTCTTTCCAGCAAATGCCCCAAAATCTCGATATTTTAGCTTTAATATGCATCAGTCACTCGTATACAAAACAAAGCACGTGATTCTAGTGTGACTGGCGTTTAAATATTCCATTTTTTGCATGTAGACCTATTGATACGTTGGGCCATAGCCTATCGAAGGAAAGATGGCTGCATGTGAAACTCATTAGAATAACAATATATAGAGGATATTACACGGCGGTGCGAAGATATGCTTTTATCTTGGAGTGGTGAAAACAATATTTTACGAACGAGCGCAGCGAGTAAAATATTGTTTTTAACACGAGAAGATAAAAGTCATATCTTCAAGCCACCGTGTAATGTTCTGTTTATTATATAGTCCCAAGCAAAAAAATGTATAACTACTAAAAGTCACGTAATCAATATCTTCACTAGTGAAGATGTGGAAAATATGTCACTGTGTATTTCTCAGTATCTCACTCTCTACTATGTAATAAAATTCATTATCTATGTTGGTCAACATTTATTTATAAATCTGGTCTTTCACCGTCATGTGTGTATTGTATTTTTGCCAAATCTACCATTTCCAGTTTGAATTCCCTATTGTTTGAGTCACGGATAGGTAACTTTCCTAAAACATTGCTATGGACGATGCTTCCACACCACTAAAAGTAGTTTTCTGATGCAAGAAACTCTTCACGACTAATATCGCCGTTGCCATTCGAATCAATGGTGTCAAAGCAATGCTTAATTTCTTCATCACTCAATTCGCAATCAGTTTCTCATAAGCTCGCTGCTGTTCTGCTATACTCATGTTGTTGAAGTGGCGGCGATATCTTTAACAGAAATTAAAAATCAGTTAGTCATACACTTTTCAAGTGTTTATTTTCAAAGTTAATTAATTCACCTAACACCACTTGTTGCAAGTCCGCTTAGTTTGATATAAGTGCATTTTTTTCTTAATAGTGGATCTATGCCAGCATATATAAAGTTTTATAATGCTTGGTCGTATTTTTTTCCCGGAAAATATTTGAAATTGCTCTATGTGTAGAATGATAGAATGACTGACCCCGGATTTTATTGTTCCATATTAAAATTTCCCGTAGTTTCACACTCACTTTCAGATTCACACTAAAACAGTGATAATTTGGACAAATCGCTAAACCACTGCAACAGTTTTAATACAGCCCATACCGTAAAGATTTTCATTCATCTACATCATTGTGCGCTTTATTTGACGTTGTTTTCATTGCGATTCACCATTGTGTGCGTGCAGGAAAAATCGCAAAAGACAGACGATTAAGACTCGTGAATTCATGCTGCGGCATATTGTCGCAAATAATCGGCAATATATTTATATATTTAACTGTTTATAGCACAATACCCGTTGTAGCTCCCTAATCTCTAAAATCCATTCATTAATACATTATTGTGAATGGCATAAAGCAAACTAGATTTTAAAACCGTTTGTCATTTTGTCAGGAAAAATCGCAAAACGTAACTGACGCGAACCGGCTTTTGTAACCCGAAGCGAACGACAACAACACAGCTGAGAGAATAAATACTTCTCATACATCACAGGTTCACATTAAAATATTTTCCAGCAAAGATATTCTTCTACAACTATCATAAAATGATATAACGCACTCGTTAGCTTCAAACAACTTCTGGTTTCAGCAGGAAAAATCGCAGAAGACAACTCGTGCTGTACTCAAAAATCCGGATGGGCATTGGAAGTCTCCTGCAAGTCCGCTTATTGTGATATAGTGAATCTATGCCAGCATATTTAAAAATTTATAATGTTTAGCCGTATATTTTTTTTCGGAAAAAGAGTTTGAAATCGCTTTATGTGTAGAATGAGAGAATGACTGACCCCCCGGATTTTATAGTTCCAATGCCCACCCGGATTTTTGAGTCCAGCACGAGTCCTCTTTTGCGATTTTTCCTGCTGAAACCAGAAGTTATTTGAAGCTAACAAGTGCGTTATATCATTTTATGATAGCTGTAGAAGAACCAATTTGCTGGAAACTATTTCAATTTAAACGTGTGATTCGTGAGAAGTATTTATACTTTCAGCTGGGTTGTTGTCATTCGTTTCTGGTTACAAAAGCCAGTTCGCGTCCGCTACGTTTTGCGATCTTTCCTGCAAAACGACAAACATTTTTAAGATCTTGTTTTATACCTTTGACTATAACGTGAATGGATTTAAGAGATTAAGGAGCTACAACGGGTATTTAGTTGCTTTACACAGCCAATACAAAAATATAATATTGCCGATCACTTGCGACAATATGGCGCAGCATGAATTCACGTCTTGATCGTCTACCTTTTCTTGATGGTCTATCTTTCCTGACTTCACATTTTGAGCTAAAGCCTTCAAAATACATTTGTTGAATGCGTAATGTTCTGAAGAAGAACGAAATTCATTAGCAAGTTTATTGCGTAGAAAAAAACTGAGTAATTCGACATCTTATACGCCAGACACCTGATCTACTTTCACATTGGAATCTGAATGTGAATCTGAAACTGCGAATCTGAAACTGTAAAGCCGACCGTCCAAAATTGTTGGCGAGGTGGGGAGTTCGCAAAATTTTTTCTGGACACAAAAAAATTTTGCCGGACATATCGTAATTTTTACGGACATACAATATTTTATCCGGACATATCATAATTTTTTCCGCAAAATACAAAAATTTTTCCGGAGATATCCGCGTAATTATTCCCCAGATAGGAAATTTTTTTCCGAACATATCCCTAACTTAGTGTATACCGAAACTCAGCGAAAAATCCGTCTTTTTCAGCACCGTTTGTTCAGCTTAATTTAAAGGCTAATTGATATTATTATCACAAAACTAACTTTTAATTTACCCTTTGAAAATTCCCCAAGCACACATTAAAGAAATGGCAAGTTACATGTGTCTCTTGCGACAAGCGTGCTGAAACGTTTACTGAGTCAGGTATATATACTTGTATTACAATATTAAACTGCGCAGCAACGTTTTTATTTCTGCTTCAACATTCTTATTATCAACTAATTCAAAAAAGGTAATTGTCCTTTGCAAACTCTTAAACTCTAAACCTTAAACTTTGAACTCTAAGCGTGCAAAGAGTAATGGGAGCATCTTTTAATCAGTTTAGAACTCATACATGGGCCCATTTCTTAGAGATATGATATATATCTTCTTACGAGAACAATCCATTCACAAATAGCTGCAATATTCAATTGTTAAGCTTGAAAGTTGTGCTCCCATTAAGCTTTGTGCGCTTAGATTTTAGGGTTTCAGGTTTAGAGTTGAATAATGTTTGCAAAGGAAGCTTTTTTTGAATTGGCTGTATACAAAACAAACATTTCTCAGTCTGTTCAACTGAACCTAAAATTTTGAGTACTGAAATAATAACAAAACAAGAAAACAGGTGGGAAAATTGACTGAGTATGCGCGAAAACTGCTCGGGTTTTCGCGGGGAAGAAGATATGCGTGTTTCCACTTGGTTGATTTAAAAAACATAAACAACATGAACGAAGCCTTAATCGAGAGACAATTTTGCAGCGGCTGTTTAGGCCCACAAATTACCACAGAAATTGGATTTACTGACAAAGAATGTTGCAGTAATACTTTTATTTAATCTATTACCACATATTTTACAATGTAAACTATTAATATCGATTATTTCAGTGCAAAACAAAACAGAACAAAACATTTTCTTTTAAAATGTCGTCTGATTACTCTGATAACTTCAAGAAAATGCGAATTTAAAACCAAAAATACTGAAACTTGTCCATTATTTACAAAGCCAAAAAATTTAATACCGACTTTAAATTAAAATGCTTTGAAATTTATTGTAAAACAGACAAAATTTTGAACGAATGACAAAATTTTGAACGAGTGAAAATTGTATTTAAAAATAATACAAAGTTTGCGCTTCGGAATGAAGAGTCATAGAAAAATATGATTGCTATGTTTATCTCTTTTTTAAATCTTTGAAGATCTAAAAATAATATTTTAAAACTATTATAGAAAAATACATGGTAAAATGTTTATTCTGATGCTCATTTTCTGAGCCGCCTTTTTCGTATAAATCACACTTGCACAAGAAATTTGCCAAAATTCAGTACTTTCTTCATTTTTTAGGCGAGTTTACATTATATTAGCAAAAACTAGAAAGAAAAGCACATATTGTGACCTAATCACAATTCATTGGCACAACCTGTATGTATTAGAGAATTAAGGTGAAAAACAAGCAATTTTAGCAAAATACCTCACATACTGAAATTTGACGATGATCGTTGGCGCACAGTGTCACTCAAAAAACAAATATTTATACTTTGCCCTGGACAATAAATGCATGTACTGCAAATTTCAAGTCATATTCCATCAATATTAAGTTCCTGCTCGAGAATCCTTGCGGCGAAGAATTCTTGACTGCTAATTTCCAGATTGCGACAAGTAATTCTGGTCTTGATTAACGTTTATTAGCGTGTACGTCTGCTAGCTTTCTTTTACTTTTCCTCTGTTGCAGTACGAGAAACAGGGTAGCGAAATCTGTGTTTTTGTTATTTTCACAATTTTTGCTGGAAAAAGAAAGCGTCCGCGATAACTTTGGTCAGCGACGACAATTTTCCACCCTGTTGAAAACGCCTTCATAATGGCCGGTCATAAAGTATGTGTACTGGGGAATTAGCAAGGGAGAGGTACAGAAACAAATTATCTAACATTGGGGGTGGGTGGTATGACACGAATTACGACATTTGTGGTACGAAACAAAAAATGATTCGAATACTATGTCTATATGATTAATAAAACTACAGACTTTTAAAATACAATATACTTTAAAAAAGCGAGTGTATGTTCCTAAATGTTCCTAATAGATTGCAATGTAGCATAGTAGTATTTATGAAATAAATGATTACGTTATTTTACTGTCGGGTGGCTCCCCTGCTCGTTTACTTTTAGAATGATTTAAATATTGAGAAAGATATTAAATACGTCATGACGTTCTGTTGATGTAGCAATAACTATTGCGCATGGCCGGTATCTTTTTTTTACTCTATTAAGCCTTATAAAGGTACGGAAAAGATAGTCAGGCAGGTGCTATTAATGGAATACTGGCAAGCATACCAAAGTACGGATTGGATACATGTGGTGTATTAAAAAGAGCACTATTAAATTTATGGAAATACTCAAAACTACTACTTTCCTTCTCCAAATTCAAGTTTAATATTTTGGATTAAATAAACAAATAACAATTTGTAACAGATGTGGCTCAATACAGTTTTTCAGAAAATGGAAAATTCACGATTTAGATGCGTATTTTAGGACAATTATTACTTGTTGATAAATAAAAAGTACCTTACTTATATAAAACAACATCTAAAAGGTTTGAATTTTTGCACAAGGTTTCAAGATGGCGGATATTTTGGCTGTAAAGTAATTTAACTCGTAAACGACATCGGTGATCCCCAAATTTTATTTTATAAAATGATTTCTCTTAGTGTATTGAATTATGTTGACAATTTAAAAAAAAAAATCTGTGGAGCCGAAATGTTTTAAATTACGTGAAGATGAGGAGGACTAGGAGAAATCATTTTTTGAAATATAATTTGGGGTCACCTATGTTGTTCACGAGTTAAATTACTTTAAAGCCAAAATGTCCACCATCTTGAAACGTCATTGTTGTCATAACAACGTCAGTTGCGTAACTTTTGTGCAAAAATTCAAACTCTCTAGATGTTGTACCTACTTTTTGTTTATAAACATTCATATAAGTAATAATTGACCAAAAATACGCATCTAAATCGTGAATTTTCTATTGTTTGAAAAACTGTATTGAACCACCTTAAAATACATGAGACTTAGTTTTAAGTACAGACAAGGGATTGGAATAATTTGCACAAGAGTTATGTTCTGTAATGTAATGTAATGTAATGTCACTGGCTGTAATATCCTATGTTATCACGTGGGGGGACACGTGACAGGTGGACGGATAAACGAGGAAACATGGAGACTCGAGAACAAAACTAGCTTGTATATTTGATGTTCAAAGAGAATATTATATTGGCGACGAGGATCTATTAACACAAACAACAAAACAACCCAGCGCAAGATCTTACTCAAGTCAGAAAGATCAGTACACTCTTAGCTTGTGTTCATATTCAGAAACACCAAGCCGTTCGAAGGCGAAAAACGTACGCTAGGCGTTTACACGTGGCGGGAAAGCAAGCAAACAAAACGCTTTAAAACTCTCGATTCAACGGCTAAAAACAGCCTAAAACACAACAAAACATGGCAACAGCTCTGCCAACATTCCCTTCCTTCGATCCCAACGCGGACCAGGGAGCACCCGGCGTCAGATTTAAGAAATACATCGCTCGTTTTCGAAATTTAATAGTCGCTACAGACATCGATGATCCCAAACGTCAAAAGGCGCTCCTATTACACTACATCGGTGAAGAAGTCAATGATATCTTTGAAACACTCACAGTCAGTGAACCGGCTGAAGGAGAAACAGTTCTAGACGTCACAATTAAAGCACTATCTGAATACTTTACACCGAAGCAAAACCCTGTATTCGAAGAATATAAATTTCGCAACGCCAAACAAACCCACGACGAAGCTCTTATGACGTACTATACACGACTCAAACAACTTTCCCTCACCTGTGAATTTCACGATGCCGATCGCGAAATCAAATCTCAGATCATCCAACACGGCCGCTCGCAACGACTTCGACGAAAAGCTTTAATCGATCCAACTATAACCCTGGCAAAACTTCTAGAAATGGGTAAAGCGGCGGAGCTAGCCGACTCGCAAGCAGCGAACTTAGAACGAACAGAGAACGTCAGCCATTTCACAACCGGAAGTAGCAAAAACCACAACAAAGCACGCTTCCAATCCCGGAGCCCCGGTACCAGGGTGAAATGTCGTAATTGTGGGGGCACATACCCGCATGAAGGCGGAAAAACTGCTTGCCCAGCATACGGAAAAGAATGTCGCTCCTGTGGAAAACTTAACCACTTTCAGTCCGTATGTCTCCAAGACAGACAACGTTCAAACCCCACCAAACCACGTCAGCGACGCTACCCGCAAACAGCCGAACGACAGGACGTCCGAGCAATGGACAACACCGCAGAAACTGACTACAGCGATGACAGCGACGAAGTTGGCGTGTTCCGAATCAATGTCAACAACATGACTTCGGATCGCAACAAACACCCATTATTTGACGTCACCATCGAGGGAACACTGCTGACCATAATGGCAGACTCTGGTTCCAGTATCAACATTCTGGATGAGCAAGATTACAACAAGCTCTCCCCACGACCGAGTTTGGAGCAAACACGCATCAAAGTTTATCCTTACCAGACCGAGACACCCCTACCCGTCCTTGGGCAATTTACCTCCACCGTCGCATCGGTAACAGTCAACCGTACAGAGACATTCTATGTTGTGAAAGGAACCAGTGGGTCATTGCTTAGCTGGCGCACTTCTACCGACCTGCAGCTACTCCAAGTCATAAAGCCCATTACACATCAAAACCTTCCCACCGTTGAACAGCTCACCACCCAATACCAGGACTTGTTCCAAGGACTCGGCAAGTTGAAAGATTACCAGGTTCAACTTCATATTGACGAAGGTGTACCACCAGTTGCCCAACCACACCGACGCATGCCGTTCCATGTGCGCAAACAACTTGAGGAACAGCTAAGTCAGGACGAAAAACTGGGTGTAATCGAACGCGTGGAGGGCCCAACCCCCTGGGTATCACCCATTGTTGTGGCACCAAAACCCAAGTCCGTGTATGCGTTGACATGCGTCGTGCAAACACAGCAGTCCAGCGTGAACGCCACATCACCCCAACGATCACGGAAATCATCGGCGATTTGAATGGTGCAACTGTATTTAGCAAACTCGACCTCAACCAGGGTTACAACCAACTAGAACTAGCCCCGGAATCCAGGTACATTACCACCTTCAGCACCCACCTTGGGCTCATGCGCTACAAGCGACTCAACTTTGGAATATCTAGTGCCGCCGAAATCTTTCAGAACGCCATCCGCGAGAGTCTTGACGGCATCCCGGGCGCAATTAACATCAACGACGACATACTCGTTTTTGGCAAGACCCAGAAGGAGCATGATCAAGCACTCGCAGCAGTGTTTCAGCGGCTTCGAGAACGCGGGCTGACCTTGAACAAACTCAAGTGCGAGTACAGCAAAAACAGCC
>CACRXK020007935.1:0-21758 GCA_902702795.2 Paramuricea clavata
CATGAAAATTGGTTAATAGCTCTTTGAGTAGTAGCATTTTAAAGGTTGAAATATGCGGAATTTCTGTTTTTCGGATAATGAAAGGTAAAGGTAGATTGCATTGCAAAAATCCAGCTCCATTGCAAAAATCTATCTAGTAGGAAAAATATCTTTTAAACGCTCTCATTAATTTTTTAAGATAGATGTTGTGAAAAATCTCAGAAACTTTCATGAAAATTGGTTAATAGCTCTTTGAGTAGTAGCATTTTAAAGGTTGAAATATGCGGAATTTCTGTTTTTCGGATAATGAAAGGTAAAGGTAGATTGCATTGCAAAAATCCAGCTCCATTGCAAAAATCTATCTAGTAGGAAAAATATCTTTTAAACGCTCTCATTAATTTTTTAAGATAGATGTTGTGAAAAATCTCAGAAACTTTCATGAAAATTGGTTAATAGCTCTTTGAGTAGTAGCATTTTAAAGGTTGAAATATGCGGAATTTCTGTTTTTCGGATAATGAAAGGTAAAGGTAGATTGCATTGCAAAAATCCAGCTCCATTGCAAAAATCTATCTAGTAGGAAAAATATCTTTTAAACGCTCTCATTAATTTTTTAAGATAGATGTTGTGAAAAATCTCAGAAACTTTCATGAAAATTGGTTAATAGCTCTTTGAGTAGTAGCATTTTAAAGGTTGAAATATGCGGAATTTCTGTTTTTCGGATAATGAAAGGTAAAGGTAGATTGCATTGCAAAAATCCAGCTCCATTGCAAAAATCTATCTAGTAGGAAAAATATCTTTTAAACGCTCTCATTAATTTTTTAAGATAGATGTTGTGAAAAATCTCAGAAACTTTCATGAAAATTGGTTAATAGCTCTTTGAGTAGTAGCATTTTAAAGGTTGAAATATGCGGAATTTCTGTTTTTCGGATAATGAAAGCTAAAGGTAGATCCTAATTTGGTCACGTCATTCTCCTTTTTGTTTGCACCCATTCCAAAAAAATGATAAATTTGTTAACACATTATCAATGTTTAAAGGATACTAATGGCTTTATTGCTGGCTTTGGCTCCAATGTAGCTTCTCATTGAAATCTCCGCTGGCATAGGATGGACAACCTTCCCTTTCACTTGCTTCTTGCTCTCTTACAAGTTTTGCCCGCCTTTGGGCAACTCTTTTCTTTTTTTGCACCTCACTGGCTTTTCTTGCAGAACCAGTCATTCTTATCTTGTCCTTGATTTCTTCTGCTTTCACTGTTTGCTCATTCTGTGGTATCTTCGCTAAGGTCATAACGCCGTGTAGGCTTTCGCACCACTGTCAAACTGAATCTAGGACTTTTGTACTTATGTTTGGGTGCTTTACTCCAAACAATACCATTGAGGCTTTCATTTTGATTTTGGGAATATCCAGGCAAACACCGAAGAAGCAGTGAGCGCTCACTAAGCCGGGTGAATAATGGTAAAAGAAAGTCCAGGAAAACTGGATCCAGGTAATGTACTTTTGCAGCATCCTCTTTTTTGTTCTCCAATACTTGTACCAAGATTCTTCATTCTTAGGACAAAACATGTGTCTCTTCTTAGGGTCAGTATAAGGATGTAGTCATAAAATTTAGGTTTTTGACCCGGTGGAAGGTAACGCCCTTCTTCCTTGTTCCAAGCTTCTTTACAACTAAATAACTTATTTCTTAAGTCATTCTCATCTTTAGCGTCTACAAGACCTGAAAATGTCAATTCACAGTATTTGTTCAAGTTGCATTATGTTTTATGTAATATCAGGTATACTGTATATAATATACTAGAATGTACTGTTAATTTGAAGGTGTACATTTAATACCGATTACAGTAGAGTAATTTGCACTGACCAAATTTTGATCGATATAATTGTTGCCTAAAATAAATAATTTGCATACCATTTTCCCACGTATCTCCAACTCATCGTCCAAATATATCGGCAAGAAATTCTTTTTGCTGTGCCTCTGGAATATTTGTCTGCTTCAGTTGTGCCTTGCAGTTCTCTCGAAAGTGGATGAAACAACGAAGGTGAACACCATATGGAAAAGGGAATTTAAGTACCCTATTAAGCTCTTCTTCTCCATCTGTCCTTACAATGATGCAGTACAGCAAAAATCGCTTCCTGCATATTCTCGATTGCACTATTGATTTCCCTTTCTGTTCTGACATTCCGAATTATATTTCTCCTTATAGCTTTGCCATAATATTCTTGGTCAGTCCCAAATGATTTCTGAAACTGTTCTGGTTTATTTGAATTTCATATATTTGCGGACGATGCAAATTTATTTTTTGCACATAACAAATTATCGGAACTAGAAGTGTTAGTAAATGTTCATTTGTCCAAGATATCGGCATAGTTAGCTGCTAATAAATTCAGTTTGAACATTGAAAAAACAAATTGTGTTATATTTCGTAGCTCTGAAAAAAGAATCAGCTTTAGTCCTAATCTGCATTTGAACTAGGTGGCTGTCAAGGAAAAGGTAGCTTAAGGTTTTTGGGAATTTATATTCCCTACAATTTAAAATGGAAAATACAAATACGAAACGTTTAAAAAAATCAAGGCTTTATTGCTGGCTTTGGCCCCAATGTAGTAGCTTCTTCATTGAAAGCTCCGATGGCATAGGACGTACCACCGTCCCTTTCTCTTGCTTCTTGCTCTCTTACAAGTTTTGCCTGCCTTTGTGAGACTCTTTTGGTTTTTTTTGCACCTCACTGGCTTTTCTTGCAGAACCAGTCATTCTTACCTTGTCCTTGATTTCTCCTGCTTTGACTGTTTGCTCATTGGGTGGTATCTTGGCTAAGATCATAACGCCGTGTAGGCTTTCGCACCACTGTCAAACTGAAGGGGAAGGTTGACAGGGTGGGTTAGGCACATAGGATAGGTCTGGAGGCAGATCATTAATGAGGTATGGACTAATAGCGGCTGCTCAAGCGCCATTTGTAAGCTCAAAGTCTACCTCGGTCTGCTTCACGTCAGTCTGGTTCTATCTATCTATTCATAATGTAACCAGTCACTAAAAAGCCCTGTTAGGGAGTGTGCTGTGAAATATCTGTACCTGTACCTTGTACTTATGTTTGGATGCTTTACTCCAAACAATACCATTTAGGCTTTCATTTTGATTTTGGGAATATCCAGGCAAACACCGAAGAAGCAATGAGGGCTTACTAAGCCGGGTGAATAATGGTAAAAGAAAGTCCAGGAAAACTGGATCCAGTTAATGTACTTTTGCAGCATCCTCTTTTTTGTTCTCCAATACTTGCACCAAGATTCTTCATTCTTAGGGCAAAACATTTCTCTTTTCTTAGGTTCAGTATAAGGATGTAGTCATAAAATTTAGGTTTTTGACCCGGTGGAAGGTTACGGCTTTCTTCCTTGTTCCAAGCTTCTTTACAACTAAGTAACTTATTTCTTAAGTCATTCTCATCTTTAGCCCCTACAAGACCTGAAAATATCAATTCACATTATTTGTTAAAGTCGCATTATGTTTGATGTAATATCAGGTATATATAATATGCTATAATGCACTGTTAATTCGAAGATGTACATTTAATTCCGATCACGGTAGAGTAATTGGGACTGACCAAATTTTGATCGATGTAATTGTTGCCTAAAATAAATAATTTGCATACCATTTTCCCACGTATCTCCAACTCATCGTCCAAATATATCGGCAAGAAATTATTTTTGCTGTGCCTCTGGAATATTTGTCTGCTTCTGTTGTGCCTTGCAGTTTTCTCGAAAGTGGATGAAACAACGAAGGTGGGCAGCATATGGAAAAGTTAATTTAAGTGCGCTATAAAGCTCTTCTTCTCCATCTGTCCTTGCAATGATACAATACAGCAAAAATCGCTTCCTGCATCTTCTCGATTGCACTATTGATTTCCCTTTTTGTTCTGACGTTCCGACTTATATTTCTCCTTATAGCTTTGCCATAATATTCTTGGTCAGTCCCAGATATATTAATGATTTCTAAAACTGTTCTGATTTATTTGAATTTCATATATTTGCGGACGATGCAAATTTATTTTTTGCTCATCACAAATTATCGGAACTACAGTAGAAGTGTTAATAAATGTTCATTTGTCCAAGATATCGGCATACAGTACATAGCTGCTAATAAATTCAGTTTGAAGATTGAAAAAACAAATTTTGTTATATTTCGTAGCTCTCAAAAAAGAGTCAGCTTTAGTCCTAATCTGCATTTGAACCAGGTGGCTATCAAGGAAAAAGTAGCTTAAGGTTTTTGGGCATTTATATTCCCTACAATTTAAATTGGAAAATACAAATACAAAACGTTTTAAAAAAATCAAGGCTTTATTGATGGCTTTGGCCCCAATGTAGCTTCTCATTGAATGCTCCGCTGGCATAGAATGGACCACCTTCCCTTTCTCTTGCTTCTTGCTCTCTTACACGTTTTGCCTGCCTTTGTGCAACTCTTTTGTGTTTTTTTTGCACCTCACTGGCTTTTCTTGCAGAGCCAGTCATTCTTATCTTGTCCTTGATTTCTCCTGCTTTCACTGTTTGCTCATTCTGTGGTATCTTCGCTATGGTCAAAACACCGTGTAGGCTTTCGCACCACTGTCAAACTGAAGTTAGGACTTTGTACTTATGTTTGGGTGCTTTACTCCAAATAATACCATTTAGGCTTTCATTTTGATTTTGGGAATATCCAGGGAAGCCGGGTTAATAATGGTAAAAGACAGTCCAGGAAAACTGGATCCAGTTAATGTACTTTTGCAGCAACCTCTTTTGTTCTCCAATACTTGCACCAAGATTCTTCATTCTTCGGACAAAACATATGTCTCTTCTTAGGGTCAGTATAAGGATGTAATCATAAATTTTAGGTTTTTGACCCGGTGGTAGGTAACGCCCTTCTTCCTTGTTCTAGGCTTCTTTACAACTAAATAACTTATTTCTTAAGTCATCACACATTTTTTGCTCATCACAAATTATCGGAACTAGAAGTGTCAATAAATGTTCATTTGTCCAAGATATCGGCATAGCTAGCTGCTAATAAATTTAGTTTGAACATTGAAAAAACAAATTGTGTTATATTTCGTAGCTCTCAAAAAAGAATCACCTTTACTGCATTTGAACCAGGCGGCTGTCAAGGAAAAAAGTAGCTTAAGGTTTTTGGGAATTTATATTTCCTACAATTTAAAATGGAAAATACAAATACAAAACGTTTAAAAAAAATCAAGGCTTTATTCCTGCCTTTGGCCCCAATGTAGCTTCTTCATTGAAAGCTCCGATGGCATAGGACGTATGTACCACCTTCCCTTTCTCTTGCTTCTTGCTCTCTTACACGTTTTGCCTGCCTTTGTTAATCTCTTTTGTTTGTTTTTTGCACCTCACTGGCTTTTCTTGCAGAACCAGTCATTCTTACCTTGTCCTTGATTTCTCCTGCTTTCACTGCTTGCTCATTGGGTGGTATATTCGCTATGGTCATAACACCGTGCAGGCTTTCGCACCACTGTCAAGCTGAAGTTAGGACCTTTGTGCTTATCTTTGGATGCTTTACTCCAAACAATACCATTTAGGCTTTCATTTTCATTTTGGGAATATCCAGGCAAACACCAAAGAAACAATGAGCGCTTACTAAGCCGGGTGAATAATGGTAAAAGAAAGTCCAGGAAAACTGGATCCAGATAATGTACTTTTGCAGCAGCCTTTTTTGTTCTCCAATACTTGCACCAAGATTCTTCATTCTTAGGGCAAAACATGTATCTCTTCTTAGGGTCAGTATAAGGATGTAATCATAAAATTTAGGTTTTTGACCCGGTGGTAGGTAACGCCCTTCTTCGTTGTTGCAAGCTTCTTTACAACTAAATAACTTATTTCTTAAGTCATTCTCATCTTTAGCGTCTACAAGACCTGAAAATATCAATTCACAGTATTTGTTAAAGTCGCATTATGTTTGATGTAATATCAGGTATATATAAGCTGTTAGAATGCACTGTTAATTTGAAGGTGTACATTTAATTCCGATCAAAGTAGAGTATTTTGGACTGACCAAATTTTGATCGGTATAATTGTGGCCTAAAACAAAGAATTTTCATACCATTTTCCCGCGTATCTGCGCATCGTCGTCCAAATATATCGGCAAGAAATTATTTTTGCTGTGCCTCTGGAATATTTGACTGCTTCTGTTGTGCCTTGCAGTTTTCTCGAAAGTAGATGAAACAACGAAGGTGGACAGCATATGGAAAAGTGAATTTAAGTGCCCTATAAAGCTCTTCTTCTCCATCTGTCCTTGCAATGATACAGTACAGCAGAAATCGCTTCCTGCATATTCTCGATTGCACTATTGATTTCCCTTTTTGTTCTGACGTTCCGACTTATATTTCTCCTTATAGCTTTGCCACAATATTCTTGGTCAGTCCCAAATATATTAATGATTTCTGAAACTGTTCTGATTTATTTGAATTTCATATATTTGCGGACGATGCAAATTTATTTTTTGCACATAACAAATTATCGGAACTAGGAGTGTTAGTAAATGTTCATTTGTCCAAGATATCGGCATGGTTATCTGCTAATAAATCGAGTTTGAACATTGATAAAACAAATTTTGTTATATTTCGTAGCTGTCAAAAGAGAATCAGCTTTAGTTCTAATCTGTATTTGAACCAGGTGGCTATGAAGGGAAAAAGTAGCTTCAGGTTTTTGGGAATTTATATTCACTACAATTTAAATTGTAAAATACAAGTACAAGACGTTTTAAAAAAATCAAGGCTTTATTGCTAGCTTTGGCCCCAATGTAGCTTCTCATTGAAAGCTCTGCTGGCATAGGATGGACCACCTTTCTCTTGCTTCTTGCTCTCTTACACCTTTTTGCCTGCCTTTGTGAAACTCTTTGGGTTTTTTTCACCTCACTGGCTTTTCTTGCAGAACCAGTCATTCTTACATTCGAAAATGTATTTGTTAAAGTTGCATTATGTTTGATGTAATATCAGGTATATATAATATGCTAGAATGCACTGTTAATTTGAAGGTGTACATTTAATTCCGGTCAAAGTAGAGTAATTTGGACTGACCAAATTTTGATCGATATAATTGTGGCCTAAAACAAAGAATTTTCATACCATTTTCCCGCGTATCTGCGCATCGTCGTCCGAATATATCGGCAAGAAATTCTTTTTGCTGTGCCTCTGGAATAATTGACTGCTTCAGTTGTGCTTTGCAGTTTTCTCGAAAGTGGACGAAACAACGAAGGCGGACAGCATATGGAAAAGTGAATTAAAGTGCTCTGTAAAGCTGTTCTTCTCCATCTGTCCTTGCAATGATACAGTACAGCAAAAATCGATTCCTGCGACCTATGGGATGGTCTCGAAGTTTGGTCACATAAAACGTAGCATTGGTGAAATCCATGACGACCATTTTAGAGTTTAGTCTTTGTTGCTGAGCCCATTCATGAATGTCGATGTTTTGTAAAGCCTCGCGAACTTGCTGTAGATTTTCGAGGTTCCTAATCTGGAAGGGGGTGTCAAATACCCGAGCGTCATTCGCTTGAAGAGTGATGGTACTGCATCTCTTCAATCTCGTTATTGAAAAGAATGAAGCCAAAGGATAAATTAAGCTTGAATACGTTGTTTTGGTCATCAACAAGTTGACCCATGTTCGACGAGCTCATACGATAATTATACCAATCTTGTAGTCGGTTGCCTCGGCTTTGTCTCATACGAATGACACGCCTATGTTGTCGGTGGAGTGAGGAAGCAAGGTCGTTTGGTGGGTTGATTGAATCTTGAGATTTAACAATAAAGAATTATACCTTCGTTGATGGCGGTATGTGTGGACGCTACTGGACAGGAAAAAACGTATTAGTGCTGTTAACTTCGCAACGTTACATAGCAACTGAAAACACGGAGTAACATATGTATTTTCTTACCTTCGTTAACCGGCGTCGAAGGTCTTGGCGGTTCTTGAAAGAGGAAAAATATTTGTTTAAATACAAAGTTGTCACATTACTCCTAATAATCAGTATACATACCTGGTCCATCAGTTCTCGTTCTTTTAGCTTGCCTAATTGAGCTACCCGATTTACAGTTCCTTTTCCATTTCCGATTTACACCACCAACTTCATGGACATCACGCTGATGAGCTTGGAATGGGAATATGTTTTGGAATAGTTCACCACAAATATTGCATGTATATTCCCTTTCGGCACCCCGTCGTTCGTGCATTTTCATATGCCTATTCTGGTTATCCTTGAAATCATGTAAATAGATATTATTAGCTCAAAATACTATATCTCCGTCAAAATATAGCTGTCGTAATTACATACCATTCGATCGAATTTCTGATGGCGCCTTGTGCATTTGAAGAATTTCTCCAGCTGGATTTTTCGTTGCGTTTTAACACATCTCTAGTCGCAAAGATTTTGTCGGAATCACGACATACAAATGGACTTTCCCCAATATGTACATGTCTAGTATGGCGCTTTAGGTCGTTGGATCGTGTAAACATTTTGCCACATTCCATTCAGCCAACATGCATTCCTGGGTTTCAGGCGACCAAGACTCAAACAAATCGTCTACGGCAACGGCACAAAGTTGGCGATTGACTTCTTCATTCTCGAGATCGGCCATGAATCGATCTCTCCTGAAAATATACACACAAAAAATATTGTAGGATTGCCTTAAATACTTAGCTGTAAATAATCAAAGTCAACTTACCACGTATTTTCCGATGTTGCTGTGCCATTCTCTTCCAAGTAATATTTAAAGACAAATTTCAGTAAGTGCGTTGTCAATATCTGATATTTCCCTTCGTTTTTCAGGGCGCGATAAATGGAATGTACGCCACCAAAGCTTGCGGGACTTTCGGGGTTGTAATATAGTTGATTTAGATATTTCTCTGCCATCGATGTCTGAGGCCTGAATTACAATTTTTCTTCCACAGCAAGCAGAAATACAACGTATACTCCGAAAGATATTTCGGAGGGTTATTTGTGGTAGGCCTTCACAGCAACAACTCATCCTTTGACGTCAGAGGTTAGAACGAAATTAATCAGGCAGTAATTATAGACTGACATATAAAGCTATTAGTGTAAGTGAGAGCGCTATTAAAATTGGAAGTTTACTATTTGGTTCATGTTTGGGAATACTAAAAATTCGACAGGTCTCGATGTTTTTTTGTACATTGTGACGAATAGATTCTTCGCTATCCTTTTGTAAACATACGAAAGCTAAATACACCATACCGATTACCCGACCCCTCTATACTGGTCAACACCTCGGGTGAGAATACGACCAAAGTTTGTAACATTGATCTCTCTGTAGACTTGTTCAAGGTTTAGATCATGAGTATTCATTTCACGGTATATATCTCGATGTTGGTTGATCATTGTATTTATATGAATCCATAAAGTTTGCTTATCAACATCAATTTCATTTCGTTTCAACTCATCAAAAATGATATCTATGTTATCCATGATACTCTCACCACAACGATTGTAAAGCAAATGAGACACACGTTATTTATTTCAGTAAATATATGCAAATTTATATTAATTAACTAGCAACACATAGCAACGTATTATTATTACAAGAAGTATATTTTATCAAATTCACTTGTTAAACCAAATCTACGAAGTTCATCATAGGCCTCCTTAGTGTTAGATTTAGAACTAGTCTCTCCTAGTGTTAGATTTAGAACTAGTCTCTCCTATTTCTTCAATAATGTACTGGTATTGTAGTGGGTTACTGAAGAGCACGACGCCAGTGTTCATTACACGAGGTTCTTGTTGCTTCCATTCGAAGAAACCACAAGAGTCTTCCTTCGGACAGCAGTAAAACAGACGATTTCGATTCGGACCATCTTTCTTGACTTTCCGTAGACAACACACCGTATCATGTCGAGATACACACCATACCATGTCGCCACTTCATTCTATGCTACTGATGATGCGCCACCTCATTCTATGCTAATGATGATGCGTCACGTCATTCTATGCTAGTGATGATGCGCCACCTCACACCACCTCAAAAATATGGCCTCTATATTACTACTCACAGCAGACGTGTTTTTGACCAGAAAAAAAAACACATGGGTAGTCAAAGTTGAAGAAAGTACTACGACAAACGAATTGTAAAACGTGCGTCGCTAGCCTCGATTCGGAGTTCTCTTCTTCTGAAATCAATCTTTCATGATTCTTTTGAAGTGTTTCTTCCAGCCAGATTGTGGTGCACAAAAGTTGTTGTTGTCCGACAGTGAAAAGCAAAATATAAGTTCTTTATTGCTAATTGCTAACTGTTATTTAAGTGGTTACTACCTTGTAGTAATCTGAATATATTTTACGCGGTTTAATATAATGCCTCCTAAGAAGAAAACAAATGCCACAGGCGAGCAAACAAACGCTTCAACATCTGATGCCACGTTGCCTCCATTGTCGGCGTTTGAAGACATCGTAGATAGCCGCTTTAAAGTACAAATGAAGGATCTAAACGAGGTAGTTCTGAATATAATAAATCAACGCAAGATGAGCTTACAAAAAAGTCTGGACTTCCTAGGCAACAAATTTGACGAATTACTGAAGTCGTTTACTCTGCTGCAAGAGAAAAATAAACAGCTTAAGTCCGAAAATATTCTACTTAAGAACGGAGAAAGGAATTGAATAAAAGAACGTGTAACCTAGAAGAAGAACAAGAAGAACAAGGAATCTCCATGGAATACCTGCAAGCCATGGTGAGAATACCGATGAACTAGTCAAGCGGGTCGGCGAGCTAGTTGCTGTTGAAGTTGTCCAGACAGATATCTCAGTTAGTCATCGATTGCCGAGTAAAAGGGTTGCAATCCAACAATCATTGCCAAGTTTTCAAAACGCAGTACAAGAGATAAAATTTATCAAGCTAAAGGCAACTTAAAAACTTATAACTCGTCGCACATTGGAGTTACAAGGTCGTGTTAAAATATGTACATTAATGAAAGCCTTGCTCAAAGAGCAAAAGGACTGTTCTACCGTGTGAAAGAGTTCGGACGTATCCATAACTTTAAATATAATAGTTTTGTTTGTGAAAACACCACGTGAATTTATAATAAATAAATAATAAAAATAAATTTACGGTAAATAATAATAATAAATTTTGCAGTAATGAATTTACGTGCTGTTTCCACAAACAAAACTATTATATGTTTTATCGCCTTGCAAACGTACAAAGAACTTATTAACTTTAAATATGTTTGGACTAAATACGGAAAACCGTATTTGAAGAAAGATGAAGAAGCCCAACCAATTTCATTTGGGTCAGCGAAAGATTTTGACAACTGTAAAGCCAGTTTTACATAAGCCACGTGCACTTTGTGTAGTTATTTATTCCTTACGATTATTTATTGATATTATTCGATTTACTGGAAGATACATTACCATTTCATAATCTAGACGATGCCGAGTTTAGGCATATTATATTTGAATTACAAAATGGCCCTGTACATTTTGATGAAGACAGACTATCTATCCTGATATACAATCGATTACGTTCTTCGATTGGTGCCAAGAAAAATCTTGCAAATTTTGGTCAAATTGACCCTGACTCTAATTTTTATCAAGACGTTAATAACTGTGATTATTATACCTTCAATTTAATGAAAAACTACATATTGAGGAAACTTCTGACGATTTATCTTCCTTAATTCATATTAATATTCGGAGTTTGTCAGGGAACTTTGATACTTTTTCTAATTTTGGGGGGAATATTGATCATAAATTTTCATTCATTGCCCTCTCTGAAACCTGGCTTCAATCCTCGGAGAATGCCTATGAAATTCCTGGCTATAATTTTATTCATAATCGCCGCCATAATGGAACAGGTGGTGGCGTTGGATTATATTTTTCAGCCATTCTTAATTATAAAGTGCGTAAAGATTTAAGTTATAACAATAAAGATTGTGATGAGTCTTTGTTTATCGAAATTCTTGAGCCCGGAGGGGAAAACGTTATTGTCGGTGTTGTTTACCGCCCTCCTTGTCAAAATATTAATGAATTCAATACAAGTACGGATGCCTTAATAAACATAATCTCTAGAGAAAATAAAACTTGTTATATAATGGGTGATTCTAACCATCATTTGCCGACTTTTTGTCTACTACAACATGCGTATGAGCAAGCCAACCAAATCAGATGTGGGTAACTGAGTTGTTATTCGCGATAAACACAATAATGACGTGTCAAAGTTTTGTGACAAACTCGGGAATACAGTTTGGAAGGGTATTTGCGGACTGAATGACCCAATTAATTCGTACAGCAAATTTCTACATGAATTTTCTGAAATTTGTGATACTTGTTTTCCGCTGCGCAGGCAAAAAGTGTGTTCTACTAATTTTTCTAAACCATGGATGACCAATGGCCTTTTAACATCAATTAAGAAAGAATAAACTCTATAAGAAATATATGAGGAAACCTAGTTTTGAAAATAAAAAACCTATATTGACTTTAAAAATAAACTAAATCATTCAATCCGAATAGCTAAACGTTTATATTTTGAAACAAAAGTAAAAGCGCGACATTGGAGAGTTTATTCTATTTGATGACGATACTAACTTGTTCTATTCTCATGATAACTTGTCATCTTTAATGAGTCTGATAAATTCTGAATTAATTATGTAAGATTTCGGAATGGTTTCAGTCTAATAAACTTTCTACTAATACAACCAAGTCCAACTATATAATACTTAAGCCAAGACAAGAAAAGGCAAAAAATTGACTTGAAACTGGAAATAAGCAATAATGAAATTAATAAAGTCAAAGAAGTTTGTTTTCTTGGTGTACTGTTAGATGAGAACTTATCATGGAAAGCACATATATCTCATGTTGCTCATAAAATTTCTAAATCTATTGGAATTATATATAGATCAATAGAGTTTTTATCTCTTCAAATCAGCTTTGCGAAAACTCTACTTTGCTCTGGTATATCGATATCTTCAATATTGCATTACGGTATGGGGATCGACGTATTCAACTAATCTTAATCGCATTGTTGTTCTACAGAAACGTTTATTTAAGCTCGGAAAGTTTATTTTTCAATACAAACATAAATTGCTTCCTGATTGTTTTGAATGTCCACTTTTAACTGTATATCAAATTCACAATTGTAATACCCGTAAATCCCGAACACTTAGCGTGCCTTATTGCAGGACAAATACTCGCCTATTTTCTGTTAATTATATCAAGGACCAAAATTTTTCAATACCTGGAATCCCGATATACGTAATTCATCATCTATTTTTAGTTTTCAATCTAAGTAAGGTAGTAGTTAACCCTTAGTTTACTAATACACTCTTCAGGCTCTTTTTTTAAAAATATCTGACCAATCACATTGAAATTTGAAACTTGGCACAAAACTAGTACCAAACATGTCACATATATTAAGCTTTGTTGATACACAGCATGGGCTTTGGTTGCCATGACGACAACAAATAAACCTAAATAACCGACTCACTCCCAACAGTAATAACTCAAAGGGAAGAATAGATATTAACACCAAACTTGGTGAGACTGTTGGTTATGTCAAAATCTGTGCAATGAATGGTTGGGATTTTGTTAGAGTTAATTGCCGAGTCCGAACCCTGAAAATATCCAGTTTCCATGGTAACAAAGGAACAAATGCATAATACGAAAAACTGACCATTCATTGCATAGATTATGATAAGTTTGATACCGAGCCCCAAAATCATCAAAATCCATCAAATCCCTTTGCATTATCATTGTTACCACCCTTGATTACAATAAATTCGTTAATTTGAATTAATGTAAAAGTGTTAACAAACTTTATCGCCCTAACTTTGGCTTATTCTTCCAAAACTAGTCTAGTAAACTATCCTAATCTGATGTTCATTGTATTATTAGTTAGAATATTGTGTGCTGACATCTTTTACCATAGAAACATTGGACATTTATGCTAAAAAGGTGAATGACTAAGCATCTAGACACAAGATTACCTTACTTGGAACACACTTATTTTTGCCGTTTTGCTTCTATCGTTTGCACAACAGACGGGTCAGTCATATTCTGCTCCATATTACTTGGCGGTTTTTCTTCCCTTTCTTTTTAACAGGGGCATCAGGCTGAGAGCTCAGGTTAAATCCACCAGCTTACCTGGTAAGCTGTCTTCTCACCTTTCGACTTTTTTTTGTGCACGAAGTTTCTGTCGTTGCTTTTGGTACTTGTTGCTAACCTTTTTTGAAGCAGCTTTAATTCTGGACTGATCTTGCAACCTTAGTGCTTTTAATTTATTGTATTAGTGCCTTGTGTTATACCAAATATACCCATAACCATGGCTTCACTGGCAGCACCTGTATTAAAAAGGCCAATGGTCTCACAGACAGCTATTGTTATTTTTCGAGCTCCACAAAATTCAGTCTTGGGACATTTAGACCAGAGCATTCCATTGATAGCCTCATTCTGATTTTGAGTTATCCCTTTCAAACACCTAGAGAGTAGATTGTCCTGAGAAAGCCTTGTAAAAATTGGAGCTAACTCTTCCATAAATACCTCAGGCAAACGATTGCTTTGGTCATATGTTACGGTGTTATCTAACTGTTCTTTCCAAAATTTGCACCAAGTGTTATCATCTTTAGGGCAATAGTGATGTTGCTCTTGCATAGGTACTTTTGTATTGTCAATCATGTGGCACTGAATTGCTTTTATGCTCCTCTTCATTCCCAGAAGATCACCCTTGTTCCCCCGAATAGCTTTTCCATAATAGTTTTGCATTTTGTCGATGATTTTGTCTGTCAATCTTCCCCGACCACCAACACCTTTACCATCCGATAGCTTTTTACCCTTCTTATCTGCCTTGTACTTTGTAAATGCTGTCCCAAGTCTTTTTTGGATATGGCCAACACATTCTTCCTTAGTTACAATATATTCATCTCCATGCTTTTGGAACATAGCATCCTTCACTCGTCCGTATGAGCTACTGTCTCCATCACCGAAAAATGTAGCATATTTTAAATTACGTTCACTGATACATCTCCCAAATATTTCAGTGGCTGAAGCAGCTTCCATTTCTTCTGATGAACCTGTATGGTGGTTCATGGCATTCTTTCCAAGACTGGTATTCTTCGCTTTCAGCATTCATGTTTCCATGAGATTTACACTCATGACAAAACAGGAACTTGACACAGTAATCTAGGACCTCATCAGTGTCCACGGATATAACAAAAGTAACACCAATTCTTGATGAATGTCCTCTTTTTTGCCATGTTCCATCAATTGTAACCGACACATTTGCGACAACAGTAGTTCCATCATCTTCAATGTCATCCGGGCTTTCCATGGCGACCTTGTCAACCAGTCGCTTTGCCGCATCCTTCATCAACGTTTCAGCATTGTCTGCCGCAATGGTTTTTATTTGGATTTGATGGTCATTGTAAGCCTTCTTTGTTACAGGAGGTGGCAAATTCATTCCAGCACAAAAATTGAGTTAGTCCGGCATGACCCAATTGAGGAGCTGCTAAACTACTCTGCGATTCACTTCCTGGGCTCCACCTCCCCTACCACCCAAACGCTTGCTGGTCAAGGGAGGGGTCTGTGCCTCACATATTGAACACTCTAAGTATAAGGTTCTGCAAGGCCCTCTCTCAACCTGTTGTTTTGAAAGAGTTGTAGTTTAGATTTGGGATCTCTACAAGCACTACAAATTACTGCACTAGAGATACATTCTTTTAGCAGAGATGCATCTTGCACCTTGAACCCAGATGCACTCCCAGTGTTATTTGTAGATCCAAGGCCGAGAGTTTTGGTTTTTGTGCGGGTTAAAACTGCTTGGTCAGAATCAAGCTTCTTCTGAAAAGACGAATTGAGCAGCTTTTTCTGCGACATATTTACCTTGGCTGTTTGCTTCCAAAACCTCGGCAACATTTGACACGCCGGTAGACGGATGTCGGTCATCAGCAAAACCACTCGCACTTTCGCTCGATCCCTCGCCTATTTCGTCGGTTCTCAGCCCATGAAAACCTTTACTTTTTCTTCTTCTGATCGATCTAAGCTTCGTACTATTGTTTTCAGCCATTTAGACTTCTGTAATAAAAGCTTTTCAAATTGACCGAACTAGATGTTCACCTTCGCGATTTGGCACTCTGTCACATGTATTCACACCAAACCGCGTCATAGTTGCTTTCGGGGGCATGAGACGAGCATGATTCAATGGTCATTGAAAAGGGGGGTTTTCTCGTCCTAGAAGAGAGGGGTTCGAAATTTTATCACAAAATCGAAGACGAAAAACCCCATAGCAACCGAAGTAAATAATTAAAAACAAATGGTTACTATGCACGAAAATTCCACCAACGTCTATATTATCGCAAATTTTGGCCGAAATAGTTACATAAAATAAAAAAATAACTTGACAGGGGAAGAAAGTGATAAATTTCGCAACTGTACTCATCGAAAAATTTTTTTTTGAGAAAACTAAGGGTTAACTACTAGCTAAAATCGTTTCTTTTTCTCGTTACGTATAGTTTCAATATTTAGTAATTTGGCTCATTTCATTCTTACTCGAATATCTGTCTTTGCCCTAGTATCATGCACATGTTTTATTTAATCTAGCTGAAATCAGTGAGGTAGCCCAAAGTATACAAGCCTGATGGTTTCTATTTGGACTTCCTCACCACAATTATTTTTGTATATATATGATTTTTGGTATTTGTAATTTTTTGTGGGAAATCAAATAAAATTATTATTAAGATTGTTTGCACGTTCTCGCCGAAAAAAGCGAAGGGAAAGAAAATTCTGGATAAGACCATGGGCCAAAAGCAGTGAGTCGGACGGAGCTTTCCATCAACTAAGGAAAGTCTCGAAAAAGATCCTAGTAGTTTAAAAAATTACGTACGTATGGATCTTCCAGTATTTAAACAGCTTTTGGGCAAAGTATAGCAGTCTTTACAAAAGAAAGACACTCGTTGTCGAAATGCAATTAGTCCTGCTGAACAGCTGACAGTTTCCTTTCGATTATTGGTCACTGGTGAGTCATACACAAGTCTGCAGTAACAATTTCAATTAATAAAGGTACATTGTCAATCATAATTCCTAAAGTTTGTATCACAATTGCCACAAGTTTATTGGATTTACCGAAGCTTACTTCAACTACTTGTAACACCCCAAGAGTGCCAGCAAAATCAGAGATTGCTTGTCCCAGTATGTTAACGGACTAGGCCAAGTTCCATGGTAATGGAAAACACTTTTGGCATGATTGCAATTAAATGACGTAGTTGAACACTTGAACTTCCCTCATTCCTTCCCTCAGCATTGAAGAGAAGCTGCTAGATTTTTAGCTTTACAAGCTCTTTACTTCGACGGTCTTCTATTTGCCTCGTCGGTCTTCTATTTGCCTGAACACGAATTCCAAAGATTCTATCGGCGTCGTTTTCCTCCGAACTTTTTCTTTTGTTTCCCAGACTATAAAGTACTGTCAACGATTTCTTGAACACAATGTTCTCCATTTTTTCTCGAATTTTGACCTTGGATTTGGCAGACTTGTTGGGGTCGTTTTGTGTCTCAATCAAACTATCGAAAACTCTCGAGATACCAGCGTTGTCTTCGTTTTCCTCGTTCTCATTGACATCGTTAATATCATGATGGACATGGCCGGAGTTTACCTCCTCATTTATTGCGACGATTTGAGAGGCAGGACAAGTATCACCTGATGTTGGTCTTGTTTTAACGGGAGTTATACTGTCTCGAAGAAAATGAAGGGAAGCGTAGAATTTGTCCCTGCACCACTTGACATTTAGCCCGTATTTTACAAATTTCTTTTGCATATTGGGTTCTCAAATTTCTAATTTGGCTTTAATGTCTTTATCTTTAATGAATAATGGAAAATAAGATATAGGAATTGGTATTAGATATATTAAAAAAAAACACTAACTGAATCTTTTGGGAAAAAGCTTTTATTCTCTCAGAATACAATCTCAGAGCTAGAAAGGAAAAGACAAACGTAAAAACTAATAAAGTTTTTTAATTATTAAAATAAAATCAAGCCAAACTGCATGCGTGAAGGTTGGATGGATTATTAATAAAAACTATAATATGTATAAACAACTAACGATAAAAATGTATTGCTATCAGGTGTTTTATTTTCTAATATGAAAGGTATTCTTTGCTGTGTATGTTTTAGTATAAATAAAAAGTTAAGAGATTTTACCAGTGAATGAGCTCTCAAGCTCCGTTTCCAATTTCTGTCTTATATCTTCGAGCGCTGCCTGTCGTTTGTCTACACGCTTGAACTCGGCACTATTGGTTTTGAAAAGGCAGTCATAGTTCTGCCACAACTCTTTCAACATTTCTTTCTGTTCAATTTCCCAAGTTTTGGATTGTTTTTCTCGCTTTTTTTTATTTTTCGCCATTTTTTCCCGAACAAAACCTGCTGTGCGAGGGTGGTAGAGTCGTATAGTTTGTGCATATTTTTTTTTGAAAATTGCAGCGAGGTGCGATAAATTTCGATCATGATCAAAAGGTTTGCAGCTTGTTGCATTGAAGTTGCACTTAAATTGTACTTTAATCGCAGGGTGTTCGGCAGAAAAGATCGCACCTAAAATCGAAGCAAAAATCGCCAGTGTAAACCGGCCTTAAAGCATCCTGATCATAACAGTCAAAACAACAGAGTTCATATGCCACATTGCATGTGTGCTTTATGCCAATGAAGTCGAAGGCTGGTCTCTCTCATTTGCGTGAGCTTTTATGACTTTTAATATTATTCTTCTGCGGTGATGACTGTAGAAAAAAATTCAGAAAGTTCAAAGTTATACAGACTTTTAACGACATCTGTCAAACAAGGCATCAGTGGCAAAAAATGGAGGAGAAAAAAAAAACTGGAATCACTTCCAAGGTCACTTATAGCATGTTCTAATTAGAGGATGTATAAAAAGGGATTATTACACATAATTTTCGAAAGTAAAATATACTTATTAATATATAATTTTGTATAAATAATTATTTGTAATATATTTTATGTATAATATTCAAATATATTATTTGCATGTGCCAAATATATGCAAAATACACGGATCTCTTTGTTACCTTCAAGACATAACTTCTCCTTGATCTTCACAGGAACTGCAAACTTTTAGCAAGCACAGTATATTGCACAGTACAAGAATATGTTTCCTACAACAATTGTATCAATTTTAGTATAAAATATTTTGCATAAAATCCAGAGTATTTGGCAATTTGAAAGTAAATGTTGTGTTTTTGGAAAACTATACTGCAGGCTCCTACTCAACCTCCATTACACTTCGTGTAACACTTTGTTTATTGGCCTGGTATTTGAACGGGGACAAAAGGCAACTTTTTGAATGTGTAAATCGCCCTTTTTGTTATTTTTAAGTAAAAGAAGATAAAAGATAGGATAATGACAATTAATTGGCAAAATTTCTGAGGTGCGTGCCTTACCAGTAGGTATTTTAACATAAAATATCCCGGTATAAATAGGCGTGAACGCCTTCTCTTTCACAATATCCGCATATGAATGGTGTTTCAGTTGCAAGCGCTGCAACCTTTTCGCTGAAAGTTTCATACAATTCGTAGACTGAAACCAGTTGTTGCAGACACTGCAGCGAACCATTTGCACGCCAGGGATGTTCATTAAGCAGATGCAATAAATGATGACAACATAATGAAATCTCGTGCTAGGTGTATGCTTTACTTCGTGGGGAAACATGCTTCAAGTTTCATGGTTCAAGATCGTTTGCTAGTGCCACAGCATTGGCAATGCAAAAAATACCACAGTCGGATGTTCTTCTTTGTTGTTGTTGCAGGACTACTGTGATATCAAGGAAACTGCCATCCTTACACAACCCTGTATAGATGTACACCAACTGCCGCTTAAGAGATTCATTTACCGTCCTATATAACCGTTCGTAGACAACTACCTTCCCAGAAATCTACAAGACTACAATTGTTCCAACCGTTATCATTACAATTGGAGGTTTCTCTTTGTCGTTGTTGCAGAACTACTGTGATACCGAGGAAACCGTTACCATTACGCAACTCTATAGATGTACACCAACTGCCGCTTACGAAATTCATTTACCATCCTATATAAGCTTTCGTAGACAACTAACTTCCCAGTAATCGAAGTTGATGTTACCCATGTAAACCAATATTATGGCACTGAATGGTTTAGTGAGGATCATGGGGTGCAAATCTACTGCAATGTGTCATTGCCGCAATACAATTTAAACCACCAACCACAGTCTCAAGCTCTTTTATGGGGTATTGGGCAGCATCAATATGGCCATTCATCAACCATCCAAACCTAGTAAGCAGGACTGCCCTGAATTCATATGTCAGTTTCACTCTATCCATCATTATCCATATATCGCTTGGTCTGTGGCCATCCTCTTCCTCCAACTCCTTTTCTTCCAGCAGCAATGTTGGGATTTTGCGGCTCAGATCTCTTCCGTTTTCTATTTTCTTCATCTTCCACGTTAACTTTGCATTCCAAGTCCCAACCATCTGCTACCTACCCATTCTCTTTTTCAAATAATTCTTCTTTCTTGGAGCCAACTTGCATGTACTACCCGACCACTGCAACGTAATTCTTTGTGGACAGGGATTTATCTTTCAGTGCAATTTCATTCTCTTTGGGACGATGTTGCCTTGTATAACTAAGTACTCATCTCAGATCTTTTTTATAGTTTCATTCAAAGCATCTTTGTCCATTGTAATATAAAGCTCATCATGGAGGAACTTTTTTCCTACAAGGAAGACCTACCGTAACAGGTTCACTCTTCCCTAGGTTCATTCTTTGGCGACAAGGATTTATCTGTCAGAACAATTCCATTCTCTTTGCTTCTCGGATCTTTTTGATGGTTTAAGGTTACTCCACATGATGGAATGGCGTTTTCCAAAAATGCTCACCGCGCGCTCAATTTTTACGCTTTTGCCGTCAAATTTTGTGTACGTGATGGTAGATCATTGTTGTAACCAGCAATTTAACAAAAATGTTATATTTTAAAACAGTGGGTTGCTACAGGCTACTTTTGAAAATCTGACCTCCTTTGCGTCACGAGATTTGCACGCCGCCGATTTAACCCTAGGACCTGAAAAACATCATATTTCCCATCTCAGATGATCAAATAACAAAAGTGTGTTCGCATTTTTTGACAGCTATTGTATTTGCTTTGATATAAAGCAGGCAAGTTGATTTACACAAATTTTGTATACACGGTAGAACGAAATCTATAACTCGAAAAGTATGGCGTTAAACGAAAAACGCGAACACACTTTTGCTCCTTAACAATTGTTCTACATTGTGGCAAAGTTTGGAAGGAATCGGATAAAACGTGCACGGTGCATTAGTCTTTGTGAGGACAATCTGGGAATATTTCATTCTGTGTAAAAGGCTAAAAGAGATTTCGCGGGGTTTTTCCGCTCCCTGTTGTGTTTCTCCGCCATCTGTTCTCACTTCAAACTGTAAGCCAATCAGATCGAACCTCATCAAAGTACTTTTGGCATGCAAGGTGGTTGTGCGTCATTTATTGATGATCTAGTTTGTTATAAGTGCGTAACAGGCAAAACAAAAACATTAAATATGCCGGCAAAACGCCAATGTAGGGAGAGCAAAGCGAATAAGGAGCAAGCTAAATCAGCAAAACGTAAATGTAGGAGATCTGTGGTGCGCGACCAAGAGCCAAGTGAGGGTTCACCTGGAGCTGAAAGCAAAGACACTCTTCTTCAGGACATGGACATGTTGCTGTCTGAGTCATTGATGAAGAACAAGTTGCGGAATCATCAAACTGTTCGGGCCATTGTTGGTCTTGGGAAAACCATGAG
>CACRXK020007936.1:0-21754 GCA_902702795.2 Paramuricea clavata
TTTAGTGCAGAGTTTCTTTGAAACTGTGCACTATTGTGATGACTGGGAAAATTCACATCAGTCAGTCAGTCAATCAGTCATAGAGTTAACTTTCCGGGGGGTGTATTATATGTATACGATTTATGTTTGTAGTGATTTATTGTGCTTTGAAGGTTATTTAGGCAATTTCAGTTGTTTTATTTACATATTTTTTGTTCTTTTGCCAAGTTCACAAAAATTTCGAGGAATCGTTGTCGTTATTGTAAATTTTTGTAAATTTTATAACATTCGCTTCTCACGTTGTGTGAAGGATCTTTCCCCCGGAAAACCCATTTTTTTCTTTAGCAACACAAATGCACATGCGCTATCAAGCCGTATATAACGATGGCGTGATGATGCTAGGAAGGAGCGCTGGAGCGACACAGTGTTGTTTTCAAATTATAAACATTTTAGATGTGAATATTGAGTAAATCTTTGAGAATCTACGCAATATATAAATCGATGTTATGCATTACGGACATTCAATTAAAGATCGATATTATTTTGAGGGTATATTCATTGTGCAGAGCTAGGAAGCAGCGAGACAGTGTTGTTTTCAAATGTATATATAAACATTTCAGACGTATATTATATTGCGAAAATCTTTGAGATACAACGCAACGCAATATATAAATTGATGTTATACATTACGGGCATTCAAGTGTCGATATTAGTTTGACGGTATATATTCATTGTACAGAGATGGGAAGCAGCGAGACAGTGTTGTTTTCAAATGTATAATTATAAACATTTCAGACGTGTCAGTATTATATTGAGAAAATCTTTGAGATACTACGCAATATATAAATTGATGTTATGTACTTATGCATTACGATTTACGGGCATTCAAGTGCCGATATTATTTGGAGGGTATATTTATTGTACAGAGCTAGGAAGCAGCGAGACAGTGTTGTTTTCAAATGTATAAACATTTCAGACGTCTAAATTATATTGAGAAAATCTTTGAGATACTACGCAATATATAAAATCGATGTTTTGCATTACGGGCATTCAATTAAGTACCGATATTACTTAGTTTGACGGTATATTCATTGTACAGAGCTAGGCGAAGCAGCGAGACAAGTGTTGTTTCGAAATGTATAAACATTTCAGACGTGTATTATATTGAGATTTTCTTTGAGATACTACGCAATATGTAAATTGATGTTATGCACGTAATGCATTCAAGTGCCGATATTAGTTTGACGGTATATTCATTGTACAGAGCTAGGAAGCAGCGAGACAGTGTTGCTTTCAAATGTATAAACATTTCAAACATAAATATTGAGAAAATCTTGGTTTACGTGTCTAGCACAACGTCAACGGTGCAAACTCGTGTTCAGACTTCAGTGCAACGAGAACTCTACCAGATCTTACGAGAATCTATCTGTATCAAAGCTTGTCAAAACTGCTATAAACACTGCTATAACTGTGAAACCATTGAAATATTGATTACATGCGAAAAGCTGAAAATGAATCATGAACACAACGTGACCTTCAAATAACTCAAAGGTCAGTGAGCTTGTTATTGTGACACGTCACAACTAGGTTAAAATGCGGAAGCGGATGCGAAACGGAGCGGATCCACGGAACGGATATGGAGATAAAATGCGGAACGGAACGGACTTGGATAAATCCTCTTTTTTTACGTTTCCGTGTTTTAGATTTATGTTTTTTTTTTGTCATGGAACACAACGTCGTAGTGCTTATTAATTATTCATAACATATCTTATAAAGCTATTTCAATTAAAGTTGTGACTGGGACAATAGTCAAATGTACAATATGGGCGCTAAAACGATGATGGCATTGGCAATAATCATAGATTTAAGTACTATTTAAAGCACGCGTAGGAGTGTTTTATCACATATAAAACACGACGCGTAGCGGAGTGTTTTATATGTGATAAAACACGACTACAAGTGCTTTAAATAGCTTCAAAAACGACTCATCTTATACGAGTTCATTGGCGAAGTAATTTTTAAAATAAACTTTGTCTAAACCGAGAAAATCAAAGCTACAGTTTATGTAAATTAACATGATTTTTTATCACATATAAAACCACGACACGCTTATGATTTTTCTTTGTGTTTTGCTCCTGAATTATTAATGAGTTTTTGAAATAAGTTTAGCATATCAGTAGCCTTGTGGGGATACTTGGCGACAGCTCCAATAAATTGTGTCAGTTCCACGAAGCACGACGTTTCTGATGTGTTAGGCTTGTTTTAAACGTCGGGTTACTCGTGTGCCGAACGCATTAAAAACAATAGATAATGAGATGAAATGCCTATGATAATTGTTTATTTCGTAGTGTAACCCATCAGCTTTTCTAGGTTGTCGGCGATCCTATATAATCCTTGCAGTGTCTTTCAATTTCAAACTTTACAACATAACAGAAATTATGCCTTGTCACTATAATATTATATGGGGAAATAAATAATATTACATAACTCTCGTTATTCTTCAACCGTAAAGTATTATATTTAAACCAGATCTTAGCATTTTTACTGTTGTAACAGTTCCCCGCGCTATTACGACATGTGATTAAGGCTATAAACCACGCTTGAAAAGCTATTCAATTAATAAGCATGCCTTATAGCGTTTGTCTTTGAAACTCTGCACTATCCTTGGATCCTCAGGGTTTCCTTTTTGATACACCCTGTATACATAAAAAACTGGATACTAATAGCTGTTTTGCGAATTTAAGAGCAAATTTCAAATCTGTACAGTTTTTTTTTATACACCCTGTATATTCAAGGATGTTTTTTAATTTTATTTCAGTAATTGAACAATGTCGCATGAAATACGATGGAACAAGACGAAGCCCTTGGAATGAAATTGAATGTGGTGATCACTACACTCGAGCAATGGCGGCATTTCTGTATTTTGAAATTGCTTCAGGAATGGTAAGAGATTGAGTACGCATGTGCCAGTGATATTATAGGCAGCTCAAAAATGCGTGTTGAACATTTTTACCCTCGCGCATGGCGCTCGGGCGTGCATCGAGTCTACCTTGTTTATTATTATGACATGGTTGGCAAGACTTTTAACGGAAGTTTATTATGTTTACTAGAGTATGAATATTTCGAAAATTACAAGCAAAAACAATATAAAATATACATCATTTCAAACACTGGTAATTTTACTACATTCTCCCAAAGTTTTCAACTTCAAAAGTTCATTATAAGGATTTTAAAAAAGCGAATTATTTTCGGGGGTTCTGCAAAATTTTGTCAAAACGATGTTGAGGTCACCTAGTCAACGATAACGTCTTCAGCATTACATGCACTGATGTCGTTTTCTTATTGTACATTACCTTCTGTTTAGACATGGGACATTCTTGCTATTGGTAACCCTGCGATAAAACTCAACTTTGCTCCGATAGACAATAGGGAAAATTTCAAAAGTTTCTTTATTGTTGGATCTGGTTGGGGAACATACACTCAGACAATCAGCGGAGGTAGTGCAAATGTTCAGGTAATACTTTTTAATATTGGTTGATGGTCCCTTAATGGTAGCGGTAGTAGAAGTCAAATCTGAACCTCTGTAGTATTTGTGGATTGGCAACAGTAAAACAGGAAGCCACGTGATATGCAACATTTGCAGCCTCGTGAACTGGCCGGATTGTGATTTTTTTAAGCTTCTAAATTCACCGCTGATTGGCATATTATAACCCAGGTTAAACTTTTTAGTATTTATAAATTCAAGTTTCTTTTTATATATTTTGAAATCCATATCCCTAGTTTTATAGCTTTTGAAATATTTTTGCATCGGTTGAAAAAATCTGGCTTTCGTGCCACCCGTTGTATGCATGCAGTCAAAAATTTCTTACCCACCATACTATATATGCAAAGTTATTTGAAAAGCGTAATATATATGAAAACCTTATTTGAAAACCGTTATTGAGAGTAAAATTTGTTACTTGCAGCTGTGTGTCATTTATGGAGATGTTGAGATTGCAGCACTAGGACTGGCGATGGACTTCCCAACGCATGCCAAAGCAGTACTTGAAGGCGAAATTAGGACAACTCTTACTAAGGTTCAGTGAAATCATAGCCTGCGTAGCAGGCGCTTTATTTTGTCATAAACATTTTTATATTATCATAAATATGGGCCCACCCGAATGTACCCCCCCCGTCTATAAGCCTAACCATATTTATTAACGCTCAGGCCATTCCGAATATTTAAGCCCTTCCGTGTATAAGGCTATAAGCTCATGGGCTTATTATTGGACAACGGCTCAAACTAGTGACGATAATTACATTACAGTATTATAATATGTTAACCAACTTGTTTTATTATGTTGTATATGTGAGTGGTTCAAGTAAAAACGAACGTTATGTACAGTATACGGAACATGACGTTTTTACTATTTCATAATTATACTGTATGTTTATATTTCTTTTTGGTCATCATGTACAATATTACTAACACCAAATGTCGTCCGTATGCTTACGAACGAATGTAAACCCAGGGCTTATATTCGGAGGTTTACGGTATTCTTGCCAGGCTTTTGCCGCACCAGATGATTGATGGACGAAGTTGATCCGCCAAATAAATTGCACCATTCATTCTAAGCATGTTTTCGCACGCCATTTTGCATTACTTCGCATATAGAAATCTCTTTGTATACTGCATGTTTTATTAATATATTTTATTTTTGAGAGGCTTTCTATTGACAGTATATATTGTATTTTTTATAGGAAAAGAATAAAATAGTCCTGCGTTTCCCAGACGCCCCTGTGCAATCTTTCCCCTCGGGTTCAGAACATGTTCAGACAGTGAAGTCTGGAGAAACACTGCAAATAACGTTATCTAAATAGTAAGGTATGATATGGTGAAACACTAAACAGCAAGAGTAGATTTAGACTTTCCCAAAGTCCTTTCCACAAGTCTAGAGTAGATGCAATAATAATTGTATATCGTACTGTAGCTCTAAAATTGACACCGTATTCTTGTATAAGTGCACGATATATCTTTGTTCAATTAGCTGTCATTTGATCATGTTGAGTCGATTGCACAAGATGTGAGAGGCTCAAGTGCTCGACAAGCATGTCCTATAAGGGTTGGTTTTTGATTAGGAAGAGCTGGAAGACCCGGCGATCGAAGCACAGGACACAGCCTACCAAACACAAGCTTACCAATTGAGAAGTTACGTATCCTACATCAGAGTGATCAGACCTACAATAGCAGGCTTAAATCAGAGGTATCCCCATGGTCCCCTTCATTCTATGTGGCTGTGTTTTACCGCAGGTTACACAAATGCCGAATCAAAGGCGTATTCCAGACACAAAGATCTGCATTATACCAGATTCCACCAACTTTAGATAACTCGCATGCCTAGTTATCTAGTTTGCAGAAGCTTATACACCCTTTTCATAAATGGCTGCCGATTAAAAATTCTTTTATGTGCATATAAATTGGCCCAACTGGCCTCGTTTCTGGGTAGAAATTCCTTTGAAATCTTAACATGAGTACGAGGCTAGTTGGGCCAATTTATATGCACATAAAATAATTTTTAATCGGCAGCCATTTATGAAAAGGGTGTATAGAAAGGCAACTAAGCTTTAGAATTATCTACATGGATGAATATCTCTTACACCTAATTCCAATGCTTATATACAGGGTGTCTCAAAAAATACCAAAATCATTGAAATTGACGTATTGTTCGATATTCAATGCCCTAGCACTAAGTTAATCCCACGAGTGCATAAAAGATTGACATAACTGCTATAATGAATGGTAATACTCAGCGTAAACTTGTTATGTCAGGCATAAAGTACTAAACCCACGAATGCATATTACGCATATTACAATTTACGAAGCATTTTTAAATTCCCATGAGCAAACAAACGTTCACTTTACAAAGATATTTTAATTTTTAAAAACAAATTAATCACCCTGTCAAAATCCTTTGTGTTACGGCATTGAAATTCGAACAATACGTTATTTCAATGATTTTGGGTTTTTTTGAGACACCCTGTAGTGTCGAGCTTTGCTCTACTCTGTGCTTCTGTAAACGACAACAATAGTAACTCTAGGCCTGTGAGTTATCTAAAGTTGTGAACTGGGTAGTAACGATGTAAATAACGTTTGTCCAAATTTGTTTATAAAAAAAACGTTGCGTTTTTTTTATACACCCTGTATTAGCAATTCGATTTCAATTCCCAGGGGCCTAAAATCTTTTATGCTTAATTAAGAATTGCAAAGTGGATTTCTTAGGAAATTCCAAGGTTGCGTTTTTTTTATACGCCCTGTAGATCATATATTACTGTTGTTGTACTGTACTTGTAAAATAAAAACTTATTAAGTGTCATTAAATAAATGCATAAATTGTGCTTTATGCACTCGCGTGTGCAGTAGTTTTGACAGTTGTGCTATTTTAAATTCCCAGGCCCCTAAAATCTTTTGTCCTTAAAACAATGTCGATTTCTTGGGAAATTCCGAGGTTGCGTTTTTTTTATACACCCTGTACATGATCATAAAAATGAGTATGCATGGTGTGGTTGCCTACTTCACAGAGCCTCGTGATGCATGTGCTCGACAACCAGCCTCGTGATGCATGTGCTCGACAACCAGCCTCGTGATGCATGTGCTCGACAACCAGCCTCGTGATGCATGTGCTCGACAACCAGCCTCGTGATGCATGTGCTCGACAACCAGCCTCGTGATGCATGTGCTCGACAACCATGCAGGCTCGTGATGCATGTGCTCGACAACCAGCCTCGTGATGCATGTGCTCGACAACCAGCCTCGTGATGCATGTGCTCGACAACCAGCCTCGTGATGCATGTGCTGGACAACCATGCAGGCTCGTGATGCATGTGCTCGACAACTAAGGCCTGAAGGTTAATTTTTGGTAAAGGGAAAAATATAAGGATCCAGAGGAAGACCTCGCAGCAAACCAACCAAACTCTACTTCATTCAGTGGTGGATCCAGCAAAGTTTTTTTGGGGGGTGCTAACCAATGGCGAAACAAGCGCCGAAGGTGTGAGATTTCTAGGGTGGTCCGGGGGCATATTACCACGGAAAATTTTTAAAATTTGGGTCTCTGAAATGGCATTTCCAGCATTCTGAGAAAACATTCTGGAAAATTTTTAGATTCTCAAAACATTTAAAAATTCAGAATATTTAATATTGGCTATTCCACTATTGTCAACTAGTGATACCCAACTGAATTCCTTAACATAAGTTGGTTAGAATTAGGATAAACATCATTTTTGCACACCCCATGCACCCCTGTTGACCAGAGCCTGGGGGGGGTGCCCTCCCCCCCCCTAAATCCACCACTGACTTCATTAAGGTTTTAAGTACATGGCAGATAGGTGAATTACTTAGGTTGAGTTACTTGGGTACCATCGAGAGGATATCGAGCAAACCACATCTGCCATCGGTGACTGTTGTTTCTAAGTTGAATAATCAAGGCCAAGAAAAATAGTGGAGTTGTTCAAGAGCATTTAACTTCACTTTTCTTTACAGTATTTTTTATGCTTAATAAAATCCCCCCAAGGCAACCCCAAATTGTATGAGACAGTGAGTATAAGAGCGTTCAACGCGCAATAACGTAAATATTTACTGAAGAAATGAAGTTAAACCCCTCTCTTCTTTGCTCGTACTAATTTTGCTTCGTTTTATTTTGTCAGATAACCATGCTACACACTTGTCACACTAATGGCGTGTATAAATAAACATACAATCCTTGTTGCGGAGAAATCGTGGTGCGATATAGTTTTGATGAATAATTAGTGACGATTCAATACTCCTATCCTGCGAGCAGGCTCTCTACTCCGCGATCAGTTTACTTTCAGTAATTGTATATAATTATTATGCTTTGATTTATATACTCGTATAGAACTCTATAATAATAGGACGTCTGTAAGTGATTTACTACAGAAACTAATTTAATGTGAAAATTCCATAGATATCTTATATACACTAGATAGCGCATCTCTTTTAGTAAAATTGAAGCCACGAATATTCCAGCGGTTACCCCCATTTGAATAGGTGGCGGCCATGTTGGTAGTTCCCACCATAGATATCTCGATATCTATGGTTCCCACTCGCTAATAAACGCATAAAAAACAACAACAACTTTCATCATTTGAATAATTTGAAAATGTATTTGGAATAGGTTTAACTTAATGTTTAAGTTCCCTGTTTAAGAAATAGAAAACATACGAGGCTTCTCATTTCATGGGAATACCCTGAGTCTGCAATCACGGCTTCAATTTCTGAATGGCAGAATAAAATTATAATAATAATATATAATATAATGAATTTGTCACTTTATACATGATGACAAATAAAGACAGATACAAATCGTGACAGGGGAAAGGAACAGGACTCTCGTCCCAATTGACACCTAACCCCTAAAATTAGATGCACTATCTAGTGTATATAAGATATCTATGGAAAATTCTAAAATTTAAGATTTCTATAGCCTCAATTTACATGCATGTATATGGATATGATCAAATGCTTTATGTCAAATGTTACGCTACATAATTACTTAGCCTAGACTATTTTATGTTTTACAACAAGCGAGCCTTATCAGCACAATACAATAATCTTTATTTGTATCCATTTTTTTTCATAAATTATTTTAAAATATTTAGGGTGTTCGATAATTATTAAAGATACTTGCTTTCGGCAATAACCATAGGGCTAAAAATGCCTGAAAGAAAATTTCAAAGTTTTTAAACATATTTCAGATCTGGGTAGTGGGTATTATCATGGACTTACTGTAAAAATAGAAAAGAAAAAGAAACTGTACATGCACACATGTATGCAGTACATTATTGGCTTACACACACAAATATTTTAAATGACTGTTGTCTTTCTCAATCTATTAAACAAACAAGTACAATATATCAATATTGGTCAAGATATGACCGTTTTACATTTGTAAAGCTTGTTGAACTTTAAAGCTCTCATCAATTGAATTCCATATTTTGGGACCTGGAACCTAAATTTAAAAATTCTCTAAGGCCAGGGTCAAACGTCGAACTTTTCATGTGCCGACAGGGGCGTAGGAACCGGGGGGCTCCCAAATTTTTTCAAAGGACTAAAAGTGCCCTTTTTTCTGATGAAAAGTTCCCTTTTTGTACAAGCTAATGTCGCTGTAAATACTAAATTAACATCAAAGGTGCCCTTTTTGTTTGGAAATGTCCAAGTTTTTTTAAAAAATTTGGTAAAAAACGTGCAATTTCGGTATGGTACAACGGGAAAATTTTTCTCCCAACCCTTCCCGCCAACATTTCCGGAAAATTTTTAGTGCCCTTTTCAATACCCTAAGTGCCCTTGTAAGCCGGTGCCCCCCAATCTTTTGATGCTTCCTACGCCCCTGTGTGCCGAACATTACTAATGTTAATTAATGAGCTAAGTTCTTTGTTTCACTTCATTTCACCACATTTCATTTGTTTCTTAGTTTATATATAATAACATTTAATATCCATCTTTGGTTAAAAAAGTACAATGGATTTACAAGAAGTGCTAAGGTTAAAATTGATAAGAAGAAATTTTACTATTATTTACATCAATGTTGCTAAAAATGTTTATACTAGTTATATATTCTATAAAATTAATTTAGGACTGTTTTAAAAAAAAAGTTTGTTATGCTATCAAAAAGTTTTGAAGTACCGATGGCAAAAGCTGATGGTAATATTCATACATAAAAAGTGCAAAATTCTGAGATACCAAATCATGAATTTTAAGCATGTTGAGAGTTTTAAATATCGGACTTGAGTGCTCGTCTGATTTTGAAAAAGTTGTGATGCGCAAAGCTCTTCTGCAGGATTAAAAGGGGGTTTAAAGTAGTCAAGTAAACATCGTTATAAAGTTATCCTCGTTTTTATGTACAGACATGCATGTACCCCCAAAAGCACAAAAAGCACATCGCAATAATTATTTTAAACACATTCAAGTTAAAAACGAATTCCTGTTTTAGTAGACTTAAATACTTAATTGGTAGTTTTCACTTTAATATTGCTTGTGATTATTTTAACAGGATGAAATTTCATGTTTTTAATTGTATACTGTATGTATCCCAAAAACGACTTAACAAAGACACCAGAAACTCCGAGAAATGTGTAAAGAGCATAAATTTTAGTAATTATAGACGTTCCCTAGTCGTACATGAGTGCAATTTGGACCCAGGGCAGTTTGCAGATCAGTGTTTGCTTCCCACTCAGCGAAAATGCTTCCCATTTTCCATAGGCGTACCGGGGGGGGGCGGTAGCCCCCCCAGTTTGTTGGGCAGTCGGGCAATATTCGATGAACAGTCGGGCAATTTTGGTTTATTAAAAAAAAAATGGGACAAATTTTGTCGGAAATTCAGTGAATTTTTTGGTCAATTTTGTGCTGTTCCGAAAAATTTTGGTTATGTCCGAAAAATTTTTTGACCCCTAAAATGGTACACTGACCGAAATTTTTTTGGCGAGGGGGGGGGGCAGAATCGCGAAAAGTCGGGCAAATTTCATTCCGCCCCCCCTAATTTTTTCCTTCCGGTACGCCCATGCCATTTTCGCTGAGTGGAAAGCAAAATGCCCTGGGTACGAGGTTGCGAACAATCTGCTTTTATAAATTGAAATTTCGTACTTCTGAATAGGTCTAAATATAGGATTCAGTTTTCTGGATACAAATCTCATATCTGGTTTAATGCTTTGGAGAGTGACAAAATCTGACTGATTCCGATTTTTGCGAATTTTTTTGTCGTTTCGAGTTCTTATTTCCGAACAGATTTCCATATTTTCCGAATATGGGAAATTTTGAAATCTTAGGGGGGGGGCGGGTACCCCCTACTTTTGGTCTTGGTGCCAGTCCATTTCTTTATATGTGCATTCACAAATGCAGAAAGTCCCTTTTAAGGCCATTTTCCATTGCAGTCGCTTTGCCCGCGCGGGCGGAGCGACCAATTTTATTTTTAATCACGTGAATCGAAAAATCAGTCGCCCGGGCACGCCAAGAAAGTTGAATGTAGTTCTACTTTCATGGCGACATGGCGTGTCCGCGAGCATTCAGACGGATAAAAAATGCACAGGTTAGGCAACTACAGAGAAAGTTGAGTAATGTTCGCTCCACCCGCGCGGGCAAAGCGACTGCAATGGAAAATTGCCTTTATGGGCCCACAGATCCCAGCGGTCACAGAATCAGCGTCGACCAGAAAGGAGTTACCAAATGCTACCCCAAAATTTACCAAACCTACGTTAGCTACGTACGAAGCCATTATCTTCAGCTTACATGAAGTATTGCAACCGAATGGCAAGAGCGATAAAACCATTGAACTATAAATAAACTGGAAGGCTAACTGCTATGATGAAGGCCTATGATTTGATGAAGCCAAAATAGTTTTTCTGAGTTATGAGCAGAAATACTTGACCCCAAACGTCGGCTTATATATCAAATTGAAGCTATTGAAAATTGCTATTCGGTGTGGAAATTTCAAGACTTCAGCGAAAAGAAAAATCTTTAAAAAATACAAAAACAACTGCAAAACGGCAAATTATCGGTAATTATGTTTGTAGTTTTTCAATATTTCCCTTTTAGCTAAAGTCTTGAAATTTCTACACCAAATAGCGTTTTTGAATAGCTTCAATTTGATATATAGCCCAACGTTCAGTGTTGAGTATTTCTGCTCATAACTCAGAAAAACTAAAATGCACTGGCTTCAATTTCCCCCCCTGAGTTAGCCTTCCAGTTTATTTATAGTTCAATGGATAAAACCAGTGCTTCCATTTTCAAGGAAATTTCCTTTTCTAAGGAAATTCTAGTGTCGAAAAGGAAAATCTAAGGAAGAGAAAAAATCTAAGGAAATCTAAGGATTTTTTCCCAACAACTTAAATATTATCCAAGTGCATTAGTGCAGAAGAATGTTTCGCTATTTCTTGAATTTTTGAGTGAATTATCAATTATGTTCAATTAAAAATCTGGTTTTAACTTTTTCCTCGTGTTTCCGAAAGTTTTTGAGCGACAGGATTTGGTATCTTTTGGCGCCAATTTTAAACAGTATAATAGCCTGTGGTTTTTTAGCTAGCAATTATCTTTGTTAATTGTGCTATTTTGTGCCTTTAAAATTGATTAAATCCTTTGTATTGCTACAAAAGCACTGCAAAGGTCTGCAAACCGCCTAATGAAATTTCAAGGAATTTTCAAGGAAATAACGTATACAATCTAAGGAATTTAGAGAAATTTTGATGACAAAAATGAGAAATTTTGATTTTGAAAATGGAAGCACTGGATAAAACAAAACGAGAAGACAAATCAAGTTTCGAAGAAAAACATATAAAAATGGTACGTATTTCAATATTTTAATACGCAAGAATTGTGTTGTAATATAGTATTTCAAAAAGTTGACAGTTTATTAGAACAATAATGTCTTGATATAAATATCTCATATTTTTATGCTTGTCCATGGTGGCCAAGGTTATAAAGTGAAGCCAAATAAATAGAGAATGATACATGGGTGCTTGGAAATACCAGATAATCTGGTATTTCCAAGCACCCATGTATTTTTCTGTTTATTCTTCTGCCCTTTCATATTTATATTATATAATAAAAAGGAATATGAATCTTATCAGGCCTCTAACCTGTGTGTTGTTGTTGAGGTAAGGCCATATAAAAAAAAATAGTTGGTTAGCGTCCTTAGCTTTTGCCAAAAAGTGGGCGGGCGGGTGCTTTTTTTTTCATTTTTACTAATTTTTAACGCCTTGGTTTTACTCACTGTTAGGTCCGAAACTGGATTTTCTTGCTCAGTACAGATATTTTTTTATATATTTCAAAATATAATTCATACCGTCATTTTCGCACGCAATTTCGCAAACTATTAACACAATTGACTACAGTCAACAGAAATACTACATATATTAGAGCCAGTTGATCAATAAAAGTCTTTTTTTTAAATAAAAAAATTTAAAAAATCCTGAGCGGGGCCTTTTTTGTGGGCGGGCGGGGACGCTAACCAACTATTTTTTTTATGTGGCCTAACAGACTGAAACAATGATGAAAAGTTTGGCCAGGAGTGTAGCGAAGGGCGTGCTGCTTCCCTCCTCCAAAAGATGAAGCTATCAACAAAATCAGTGTGCTTATGCATTTTGCATTAGTTGCCTATTCCTTAACAATTATGATAACATATCATTGATCATGCACCAATTACATAACCATGCCCATTTTGTTGGCAAAAGTGAGCTGCCTGCACCCCCCCCCCCACCCCACCCCCCAATGCAATGGTGGATACTCCTTTGCCAATTGTTCTACAACAACTATGTCACTATGTCCACAACTTAGACCTGTGGAGACTCTATACAGCACTCTTCACTGAGAGTTGTTGGGCGTTTACCTTGCCATCTATTATGTTTGTTGGTTGTCAAAGGTCATGTATTCCACGTGTACACAGACCACAAACCTTTGACTAGACTGCGAGCAGTCCCTCCTTTCCACAGGTTTAGCTTCCCGGGCATGCGAGGGGAAAGTACAAAGGAGGGACTGCTGACAACACATCAAGAAACGAAATACGCCCACTTTTCGCTCTTGTCAAGTTGGCTCTGCCTTTGAATAAACATTACTTATATCCAATTAAATCTATCCAAAAGGAACCGTTCATGTCATGTTTATTTATAAAATAAACATTCAGTCTGGAAATTATTTATAGCGTAATTACTACATATCCAACCTCGTACCCATGGTATTTTGCTTCCCACTCAGCGAAATCCATTTTTGCTGAGTGGGAAGCAAAATGCCCTGGGTACAAGGTTGCTACATATCAGATTTGATTGATAGGCATATCGATTTTGACCAATGGGAATTTTTGCGTTGTGTGGACAACGCGTATTCCGTTTTTTGATGTGTTGTCGGCAGTCCCTCCTTTCTCCCGAGGGACTGCTCGCGGTCTAATCTTTAACCTTAAATTGCCATTTCCAATACCTCAACCCAACGCTTCCCTCGCCAAATCCATCACTTAAGCCCTAATGAAACGAGAATGAGAGTTTGAGAGTTGAAAAGCAATAGTTTACATGAAAGTTTTCTCAACTCTCACGGCCCGGTCAAACGAGAACAAGAGTTGCGTGAGAGTTGATGAGAGTTGACTGGATATTACCGCGCGCTTAGCGAAAACTTTCGTCAACACTCATCAAAATTTGAGTCAGTTCAAAGTTGATAAGAGTGCAAGAGAGTTGATGAGAGTTGACTGGATATTACCGCGCGCTTAGCGAAAACTTTCGTCAACACTCATCAAAATTTAAACCAGATTAAAGTTGATAAGAGTGCAAGAGAGTTGATGAGAGTTGACTGGATATTACCGCGCGCTTAGCGAAAACTTTCGTCAACACTCATCAAAATTCGAGTCAGTTCAAAGTTGATAAGAGTTGCGTGAGAGTTGATGAGAGTTGACTGGATATTACCGCGCGCTTAGCGAAAACTTTCGTCAACACTCATCAAAATTTGAACCACTATGAGATCAAAGTTGATAAGAGTGCAAGAGAGTTGGCGGTTAAACACGAGCAAGAGTTGTAATTTTCATCAACTCTCAACCTCGTTTGACCGAGGCTTTAGTATTTATTTCTGTCCGACCGTGTTGCTCAGTTTAAGTCCAATCTTTGGTAGTCTCTCATGGATTTTCAGGGTATAAAACGTAACAGAACTACTGCATACCATTATTATCGAGAGCTTCCATCGCCAATTGAAAGCATCACTCATGGCGCGTTCAAACGTCCAAATTGGCACGATGAATTGCCAATTGTGATGCTTGGGATAAGGACCTTATTGAAAGATGACCTTGAATGCAGTTCCACCGAACGGATCTCAGGGCCGTAGCAACCGGGGGGGCTGGGGGGCTGCAGCCCCCCCCCCCAATAATTTGCTAATAGTCATTCTTTTTTCAAAATCATGCAAACTTTATCATTTAATCTGTGACAAACTGCAAAGAATGAAGATATTACTCATACTCCAGATCGTTCCTCGCGTAGAAATTTTAGCTGAATTTCTGTCGCGCATTTTCAAGAAAATCCCACAAAATCTGCACATTTTTGATGAACTAATGATTTATTTTGTCTTTTGCGTGTTGGGTCTTGCGAAAGAAAACTCTGAAAATGCCATTTCAGACCATCTAGAGACTCCAGATTTTCGAAATTTTCTCAAATGTTCTGCCTTCATTTCCGCGCAACTGCCATTTACGACGAAAATTCCCGCCGCGCATTTATAATGCTACAGTCTGGCCCATACTTTCCTGTAAATTTCGACATACTAAAACGCTGTTTTCTGACTATCAGAATTCTGTTAAATCTTCCCCCAAAGTCCAGGAAATGGCATTTTAGAGACTCTAAATTTAAAAATTTCCTCGGGCCTTCGGCCCTCGCTTTCAGCCCCCCCAGTCGAAAAGAGCTTCCTATGGCCCTGGATCTATAAACAACCCAACGTTGCTCCTTGGCTGACTGTGAGACGTGAAACAACGCCCACTTCAAACGCAACATCATGGAAAGCGTTTGTGCCTGACGCTTTAAAACATGCTACGTATGTGTCCGTCATGATGCGCTTAAAACGACCTTATGATGGACCCTGGAATGAAAAAGATAGAATGGACGCCACGGCAAAGTGAATCAATCGACAGCCTTAATACAGCATTTCTAGACCTGGCGCAAAGAGAGCGACTGTCTCAACCTCTGTAGTCTATAGGACTTCCTGTACCGATGACTCCAATACCACTAACAAGAACATGGTCTCGTCCTGCATTGAACTTACTAGTTCGGCTACGCCCTGGGGGAAGAGTATAATTGTAGTTAGAGGCTACTCCATGGACAGTCTTAATTAAGAAATATCCTGACATTAGGGAATTACTATTTATGTTGTTATTTTGTTCAACTTCGGCTTATCCAGATGATATTGTATTTTTGAGTTGGATCCAGGCTCATCTGAAAGAATGGGTGCATAATTTTGCAGCAAGGCCAAGCTGTAGATTTCTTACACTTCTTCAAATGTTATCAAAATGTCATCAATGGTGAAAATAATTTCAGTATGGACTGGTTGATCCTTGAAGCAAACTTATTCTGGGAATACACACTCCTCTCGGCCAGCAAATTTGCCAATAAGCACATATTGAAATTTTAGATAACTTCCCGCATGAAAATTAGGGATGATTGGGAATTGGGATGAACTGGCCATATTCACCCATTACACAGAAAGAATAAACCTAGCATTTTATTGTCCAGATAACCGTACAGAATATTAACCGATGATGAGCCCTGTTACACTCGTTTTCTTTGCAAAAATCCGAGCTTAACACTGATTGCAATTGTTCGTGTAATGATTCGCCAATGTACAGTAACCACATTCAAGAAGTTGCTTGATGAAGGGTGCAACTTGTGCCTGAGAATATTTTTAAATCTACGGATGTTATGCTTGACTGTTTGTAATCATGATAATGATCGTTACGTTTTTCTTCTATTTTCCAGGCGGAACGGAAACAGGTTAATAAGTACTATCCTCCCGACTGGGACCCATCCAAGGTACAGTAACAATTGACACAGAAAATATAAAATGTTCATTTTACAAATTTAACTATATATGCAAGGTAAACAGTCCTCTTGTTGTTGTAAAAATCTATGATGAGTTATTTATTGATTCGTCGATTTTGCAAAACATAGTTATAGAATTGTGTTGTGAAAACATACACTGTAACAATATATTGGTTAAAACAACCACCAAATTGGTTATCTCAGATTCAAAATGAAGCGTAAGCTTAGAATTCCAACGTGTCTAGCGAATTCTTCAACAGAAGAATTAGTAAGAACATACAGATAAACACGTTTATAGCAAAGCTACAAAGGCAATAATTTGAAATATCCTATTGCAAAATATCCATGAAACGTGTTCTAACTAATATATGAAATATTTTCAGGGTTCTGTCAACAAACATGTTGGCCAACATCCTCTTCATGAAAGAGCTAGAAAGCATTCTCAAGGAATTTTGATTATCAGGTAAGCATTTCCTTATATACTCTAATGTTTTGTACTGTACTTTGTGTTAAACTGTAACCAACTTTATTACTACTGAATATGCATCTAGCAGTTCTGAAGTGCACTCCCAAGAGGTCCTATAAGGGCTACAATCTCGTAAGGCCAATCACACGACACACGATTAGTCGTATACGATTCTTATTCTGGCGAACGTAATGGAATAACAACGCCTTAACACTTTTCACCTTTAACTGATTGAAGAGGAATTGTAGCGTGAGCAATAATTTTCATACGGCAGAATTACAATCTTATATGACAAACCAACAACAACCAAGGTCATCGCATGCTTCGTACCACTAATGGAGGAGGTGGACGAGAGCCGTGCTCAGGCCTTAAAATATCTTTTACAGGGCCGTCTGACAAAATGTCCGGTGACGTTGAGTTTGGGTCGGACATATGTCCGATGACCTTCAGTTCAGTTTTGGCTCGGAAATAAGTCTGAATGACACAAATGAATAAACGGTAAATGTTGTAAAGATATTAAATAATTTGTTTCTTTCATATTTATTTCCAAGCCAAAATTAGCTTGCTTGCCAGAGCAGCAGTGTTAAAAAAGACTTCGACAACTTAAGCCCGTTTTCCACTTCACCATTTCGCTCGCTGCCCCGCGCTCGACTACGTTAAAACAACATTTCCAGTTCACCTTTTATACAATAGTACTTTGATTTTCCATTTAACATTTTGATTTACGTCGGACAAAGCTACAGTTCGGTCGGTCGGACAAACAGTAAACCTCAGTTTCACTTTGGTCGGACAGAATGTCCGGTGGTTTCCTCTCTACGTCGGACAATTTCACGAATGGGTCGGACAATGTCGGTGACCGACCGATATTTTAAGGCCTGGCCGTGTTTGCGCTTGAACCTCGTAGATCGAGGGTCGATCTTTCCAGCGATTGATTGGAAAAGCCAACGGTAAGGAAACGACTCCAAAATTTTGCTAATAATGGCTGTGAAGGAGATGGGACGAAAGTCTGAGTCGATGTCTTGAGCGGGGGAAGATTTGGGTACTGGCGAAACGTTAGCTGATTTCCACAAGGAAGGGACAAAGCCTTGACGGAGGGACAGATTGAAAATGAAGGTTAGTGGGCGACACAAAGTGGATGCGTTTTCACGAAGAAACCACGCCGACATTTCGTCGGGACCAGCAGTGGAGTGGGGTTTAGTTGAAAGTAATGCTCCTTCGGTATCTTCAACGGATATGATGAATTCGGATGGATAAACGTCAACGGGAAGTGGAGTCCAATCAAGTGGAAGGGTCGACCCAACAGAAACGAATTTGTCGTTGAACAGGTCAGCTAATTCTTCACCTTGGTAGGGACGATTATTATACATCAACGTTTTAGGATTTCTAGACGAAGAAAGACCTGCGATCTTTTTTACCGCTGACCACCATTTTTTCGGGTTGGATTGTTGGACGTCAGCAATGTTCCTTCTGTAGTAGGAGTTACGAGCTGCGTTTACATTTAGCATTCACCATAGATTTAATTTCTGACGTAATCCACGGCTTGTCACTAGAGTCGACCGTCACTCGGTTGAAGGAGAGGTACTTCTCAATGATCTCGTTGACGGTGTCAGTAAAGAAGATAAACTGCTCGTTGCAGGATTGCATGTGGTACAATGGAGACCAGTTAACTTGGCACAACTTTTCTCTGATTAGAAGGTCGGTTAGAAGGTCGTGCGTCTCTCACGAGACGGGAGGATCTTGAGTTGGAGTTCGCGTAGGACATAATTACATGAATGGATTCAGAACTATTGAATTGTGATCGGAGGAACCGAGAGGAGCAACAACGTTAGGGGTGTCGTAATGCTTTGAGATGTTGGTAAGTACTTTGTCTAAAATATTGTTACCTCTTGTGGCTTGGTTGACAATTTGCTTGAGGTTAAAGGAGGAGCATAACCATTGATGTTTGAACTGATTGAAATCGCCAGTTAAAATAATACCAGAATTTGGGTGGGAGAAAGAATGGAGTCAAGATTGTCTGTAATACGAGTTTGTAAATCGATGTCATCGCTTCCAGGTGGTTATCAAATATACGTGCTTCGGTGCTTGTTTAAACAATGTTTTGTAGAAAGTAAAACCGTTTTTTCGGTCCATACTAAAAAACCTCGGTCTGATATTTCACAGTACAGACCTCACGCTCGGTCAATAAGCCGTTATTAGTAACCGTAGAACGCTAGTCTACTGTACATTTTGTAGGATCCTTAGTTTAATTCTTGTTTAATCCTTGTTTAATCCTTGTTTGGAGTTTAGAATGTTCCTTAGACTCTTTTACTTACAGTAACTCGTTTTAACAAACTAAGAATTCACAAGATTTCTTTGTTGACATTTTAGTTGTACCACCTGGCTCGATAGACCTCCTTAAAAGACTGCCAGGTGTTGAAACAGTGGAAGTCACTGCTAAATACCCGACTGTTGAAGGTGGGCATTAAAATTATTGCAAAGCATATCCCCCCCCCCCTCCCCAGTACAATGTTGTGCTTATATTGTCAGTGGTAAACGTGCAAGGTGTTACACAACATTACACCGGGAAAGGGGGAGGTCTGGATATGAAATTGGGAATACAATGCGCATGTATGTATCTGTAAATCAGAAATGTAGTTTAGGGCGTTGGTATTGGATTTGCAAGGATTTTTGACCAGGATTGCTGGCGAAACATCAATGAAATCAGAACGTTTAACAATGAAAAAAAAGCGTACTGTATAGTATAGAATTGTAAATGTTGTCGATATATGTACATTTTGAATAGTGACTCTATTTAGTGGATTTTTCACTCCGTTAATCGTGGATGACTTCGTTTGTTTAATAGATAGATAGATAGATAGATAGATAGATAGATAGATAGATAGATAGATAGATAGATAGATAGATAGATAGATAGATAGATAGATAGATAGATAGATAGATAGATAGATTGATTGATTGATTGATTGATTGATTGATTGATTGATTGATTGATTGATTGATTGATTGATTGATTGATTGATTGATTTAATAAGAAAACACATTGCAGCCGAGTACGACTGGATTGCGTGTTACTTTACAACAATGGTAATTATGAGAATAAAGTTTATCTAAAAAAGGTATATAAAAGAACGTTACAAATATGTTAAAGTATGTAACTCAGTATATAAATTATGTATTTACAAAGTTAAAACTACGAATATTAGGCTTAAGAGAATTCTTTAATACAAGAAGGAATAAATGTTTTTAAAAATCTATCAGTTTTAATCACTGGTGTTTGGAAGACACGTATACTACGCAAGTCATTGGTGATAGGAGGACGTGCAGGAAACAAATTCGACAACTTGTGTGCAGGGTCCTTAGTTATCTGATTGTATAGTTTGGAGCAGGCATGCCTTCGACGATCGCTTAAGAGTGTCAAGTTAGCTTTGTCCAAACGCTCGCTGTAAGACAAACAGGGAAAGATTATGGATGTAACTCTTCTCTGGACTCGTTCTATGTTATCACTGAGATACTTGGGCAGAGCAAAGTGAAATACCTCACAAGCGTATTCCAGAACCGGTCTGACACAGCAACAATAAAAGTTTAGAATTTCTTTGGCTGGTATTTTAGCTCGTTTTAATTGGACTATGAAGAAGATTCTCTTGCTGGCTTTCTTTATTATGTTTAGGACATGCGTAGACCATCTTAAATCATCACTAACCGTAACACCTAGAATTTTAGCTTGGCGAACCAGGTTTGGACACCCCGCAAGAAGATGGATATTATCAAAGGATACTCTATTTCTGTGGAATTGAAACAAAAGCTCTTTGCATTTTTGGACATTCAATTGGAATTTGTTCTGCAAGTTCCACATTTCAAGTTCGTTAGCTCCAGATTGGATTTGGCTGGTTCCGTTTCTTGGGATAGTTTCCGAGACTGTTGTATCATCGATGTATTTCCAGTGGGTGATGTCCATAAGCTTCAAATCGTTTATCATGAGAATAAACAACCAAGGTCCCAACTTTGTGCCCTGTGGGACGCCATTCTCCCACTCAGAAACACAGTCCCTTGCAAGTTTCACGCGCTGTTTCCGACCACACAAAAACCTAATAAGCCAATTTATGATATAAATTGGGATGGGCAGTTGGCGAATTTTGTTGATCAAGATTGAGTAATCAATAAGATCAAAAGCCTTCCTGTAATCGACCAGAAAGACTCGCACGGAATTTCCAGTACCATCGGTTACTTTAGCCCTGTTGTGCAACATACTAATAAGGGCAATAGTTGAACGAGATGACCTTGGTATTCCTCCGAACTGGTGAGAGTCGATGCATTTCAGAATGGCAGGGGCGACAAACTCTTTAATGACAAATTCTTCAGCCAGTTTTGAGAGACAACAAGTAAGAGATATAGATCTTAAGTGTTTATCAATGACGCATACAACCTTTTCCAACCTACAACCAACCGGAATTGGGATAATGTTCGCCAACTTCCATAAGCTTGGTAATAATTGATGGCGGAGTGAACAGTTGATCAAGCTAGAGATTGGGCATGCCAAAATCTCGGCATATTCCTTGTAGACAAAATTCGGAACTTCATCAGGACCGTGCTTTAGAGGTACTTAGTAATTTAAGTTTATTATATGTTTCCCACGGTGTAGTGATGTCAAGAGGTTGATCAGACATACTATTGGTTTGGTCGTCATTAGGGTTGAAAGGATCAAATTCCTGCATGGGTTCTAGAAAGGCGTTGTTAATAGCATTAGCCAAATCGACCAAGGGCAGGTGTTCT
>CACRXK020007937.1:2416-21750 GCA_902702795.2 Paramuricea clavata
GTGTTCCACCCCACACCCCTCTAGCGACACCCTTGGGCTTGGGAAGCTATATCTTGCAATGTTATGTAAGCAAAGACCAAACTGCAGAGTTGGTCGCACTCGATATTTTTAGGCAGAAATTTTAATCTGCGGCCCTCATGCAAATTAACATGTATCTAGCTACTTTTGTGCTCTTGACTGCATCTTGATGCGCACTTGGGAACTGTTTTGCGCAAATGCACTTCGATATTCTAACATTTGCGCACCCGAGATCTCGTAGAGAAGTGCCCAACTCTGCAGTCTGGAGCAAGGACAGTTGCTCACAAACTGAATTCTAGCTTCGAGATTGTCTCTTTGAATTCAAAAAGATACTCCTCTTGGCACTTGTCATCTTAATGGGTTTCATTCAAACACAAGACTATACCTTATCTTAAATAAAAATAATTATTAACATTTTTTCCCATTGTGACATATCTACCGGTAGACTGCCATCAGCTCCACGATAGTGCCACAGAATAAAGACCTATCAAGAAGGGTCACTTACGTCGGAAGCTTTGACGTTTCTGTCCTCGCGCATGGTCGCATTACGCATGTTGTCCGCCATTTTCCTAGCCAGTCAGTGACATTTTCTGTCCAATAAACACGCTGTACTGACTGGCTGCTCCGCCTTCTGGCCAGTAAACTGCATATTTTTGCATACAAAACGACGACACGTTGCACCGCTGAGTGGCCTTTCTGTTACTGATCTTTATTCTGTGACAGTGCTTAGTACCCACCTCAGAATTTTTTATCTTATTGTCAATTTCAGGTCACGTTTTCAAAGCGCGGTTCTCATATTTGTTGGGCCAACCCCAATTACGTTTCCAAATTCGGAATTTGCAAACTTGCTTGCTGACATCCCTTCGGAAATTAGCCTATGCTGAAGGGGTCAGCGTGGTAAATATAGTTTAAAGAAATAATTGCTAAAGTAATGAACATATAAGCTCGTATTAATTCTGGAGTGTTTTACTGATATAGCCAAAGAATTAAACGAATTTCTTAAGGTCGATTTTATATACTGCCTAAAACTGTCGAATGCAACCTGCTTACAACTTGTACTGTGTAAATAGTTGTACTGGGTAAATCAATATACAACTCATCTACGACAACGTGGGCGAATTGTGTGCTTGATTACACAGTACAACTCAAGTTGTAAGTAGGTTGCTTGCGACAGTTTTAGGCAAAAGTTGTGTACTGTAAATCGACCTTAAACGTCAATAAAAAATTCGTCAAATATGTTGGCTATGTTAGTAAAACACGAGAAATTACGAGTTTACGTTCAGTACTTCGGCACTTTAGTAAACAACTTGCGAAACGGCTTTCCAATATTCCGAATTTAGAAACGAAATTGGGAGCATCCACAATAAGCTATATAGAGAGCGCTCTTTGAAAGGCGACCTGACATCGACAATAATATCTGCTGTTTAATCTGTCTTATACTTGGTCCATTTTATCAGCGTCTCAGGCGAGCGATAGAGGAACATTAATTTCGCAAATAAGTCTTCCTCCAGTTCAAATTCCTTCGTCTCCCTCACCATGTAAATATCTAGGCACAACTTGAACACTTTATCAACATCCGGCATCTCGTCAAACATGATACGATACGATATGGATGTGAAGAATAAACGGACAAACTTGCCAACCAACCACACAAACCCAACGTACAAACCAATAATCCTGTCAATCATTGAAATATAACGGAATTACGGGAGTGTATTTAGTTATCAGTGGAATTGTTTTCTCACTGGTCTCATATGGAAAAAGTTAATTTCTTCGCTTATCTACAGGGCGTAGATTTTCAGCAGAAATGCGTCGATGGCGCCTGAATTTAAAGAATGAGTACAGTTGAACCTCCATTAGGTAGACACACCCTTGCGGCCGAGTCATTCGCCTGTATTCCAAAATCTCACTCACGCTCACACTCAAAGACTGGAGGTTCACTCTCAGCTTCACTTGAGTGCCAGTGCTGTTTTTGAATAGCTGGATGGTTAATGTCGTACCTTACCATGTGACTACTCACCCTCCAGCTATTCAAAAACAGCACTGACACTCTAGGGAAGCTCACGTTGAACCTCCACTCTTTGAGCGTGAGTGAGCTTTTAGAATACAGGCGATTGTGTCCGCTTAGGGGCGGACCATTCCATTCAAAAAAGAGATGAGAGGGGACAGGTGGGGGCTGGGAGGGAAACAAAAAATCGCGCAAAGGAAAAGAAAAAAAGATTCTTGCAAAAAGGAAAGCAAAGAAAAATATTCGTGCAAGCCGAAAATCCGCCCATCTCTTTTCTAATGGTCCGCCCTTTACGACGGGAGGTGTCGTCGTCTTATGTGAGGTTCATTGATATTTAATTAATAATTACTGTCATCTGCTAAAGACTATTTTTTAAAGGAAGCAAAATGCAAACTGTCCATTTAGAGGAGCGTTGAAATGCTACTTGGGATTTTCGTTTTGGTATCCGCTTAAGAACAGAACATGTGGTTAGAGCTCGACAACCGAACTCTGCAGCTCAGTTGGCTCAGCTCAGTTGCATTGGCATTGCAGTCGTTTTGCCCGCTCATGCGGAGCGGGCTTTGAAAATCTGCTCATGCGGGCGTGACGGGCGTCAAAAACAATCAACGCTTAGCCCACGCGGGCAAAGCGAATGTTAATGAAAACGGCCTTTAGAGCGCTTGCACCTGAATCGCAGGGCCGCAGGTTTGCAACTGCTGTTGGTTATGTCCAATAAATGTACAAAATTTACACTTGAAATTTTTGAATAGGCAATTCCAGCTGTAGACTAAATTTTGGTCTAGGCAAGAAGAACAAAATCCATCACCACAGCTAGAAAGAGCATGTTAAAATTAGTAAAATTACAGAGTTTGGCCGCGAAATGTTGTAAAATGCGGTCAATATAGCCCTGCGAAATGTGCAAATTTTGTATTAATTTGTATTACGCGCGGGAAATGCACCACATTTGGGCTGAAAGTGGTGCATTTTCCCGTGCCTAATATACAAATTAATACAAAATTTGCAAATTTCGTAGGGCTATATTTTCCTCATTTTACAACAATTCGCGCCCAAACTTTGCAATTTTACTAATTTTAACATGCTCTTTCCAGCTGTGGTGATGGATTTTGTTCTTTTTGCTCAGATCAAAATTTAGTCTATAGTCCATTCCTTCTACAAAACACATCTATCGAGTGAGTAAAACAATACTCATTTGGCTTGTACTCGAGAATTGTGTCTATATTAAGTGTGTACTTAATATATTGTGTATATATTAAGAGAGGGTCGACAGTTGTTAAAATTTAGCTTCTTGAACCCCTTTTTTTCTTTTCTGGTTGTACTTTCTTCCTCAAAGTTTTAAATTCCCTATGCATAATATACGGCGCGCATCCACGCTAACATTCAGGATGAAAACACCGTCGTTTTCATTGATTCACAGGATAAAAAAATCACTTGGAGTACCGTTATAAATCCGCCATATTGAACTTGACAAAGAGTTTGGAGGCGGGAAATTGTACGCAAGAATGAACTTTCGAGAAGACTACAAAGAGTTTCGAGTAGTACAAAATGTACAAGGAAAAGAATCAATATTTTCTCCAGGAGGTTCGTAGCGACAATTGGGAAACGAGAAAAGTTTGAACGAACCGAAGGCGAAGCAAACTTGTTTAATTTGCATTTACAGTCAAAATACATGCAAGAACCTTCCCACTTCCACTTCTGTAGTCTGTTGACATTTTCTGCAATTTGTTCTGTATTACTGTAACGGTTACCGATTTATAGACATTTGTCTACAATACCGAGATAGAATTCAAGTTTCGCACCTTTCATGTGTTAAAATGCAGTGACTATAACGAAAAATGCATCCTTCGCTACAAATTTTCAAAGGAAAGTTAAATTTTGTCGCCATATTTTGATATTTGCTGATATTTTGGTAACTGCTATAGAGAAAACAGAACAATTTCCAGAAAATTACAACAAACTAGAGCAGCTAAACTGGGAAGGTTCTTGTATTTTGACTGCAAGTCCATGTTGTCTATTGTGAACTTCTAATTCCCACTTTAACCGACATACTTTAACCGCCATTTTGCGGAAAAATTTTTGAGGTAGAAGAAACGGATAATCCATTTTATATCTATCAAAATAAACACACAATAGTCAACGAATACTTACCCAGTGCTGGCAAAAAATGAAAAATGTAAGGGAGGGACAAAGTCGTTGAATGTAATGACTTCGAGGTCAGATGTCGATTGACCTGAATCAAATATAGGCCTAGGTTTCTTTTGAGTAAGCTCCCACCATTCCACTTCCCCAGTAACATTGGGGACAGAGCCAACCCGGACTTTAATACCACAGTCAACATAACTTGCATTATATAGCTCAGTTAAAGCCGTAGCCTGCCCACTGGCTGGAACTCGAATGAATGTTGGGAATAGATTCTTGATTGTTCTAAAAAATAGATAACAGGCAAATTTAAAGTTTCCACTGCGCATCAAAAAGACCCTTTTTCAGGGCCGGCACTAAAGGGGGGGGGGGGAGGTTTACAACCCCCCCCCCCAGTCAGCGGGTAGTCGGCAAAATATTGAATACCAGTCGGCAAAACATGGATTTGGATAGGAAATATGAGTGACACCGATTAAAAATGAAGAATGATAGCTAAAAGGTGGAGAAATGCACGAAAATGTTTTGGGAAAATGGAAGAATTAACGATGGTTTTAACAAAAAACAAAAGAAGATTGAGAACTATGTTGTTTTTGAACCTCATCATCTATGTTGCATTAATTCAAAGATTTGTCTGTGACTTACATTTCATCCTGTCCTCTGCTAGCAGAATCCACCAACATCTTACCAAGATTTGTTCGTATCGTATCATTCGGACTGAGTACGATTGAATTCACTCCAGAAATAGTTTCTTGAACTAATGCAGTCAGTGGCTCTCTAAACAAAACATGACAGATGAATGGTATAGGAAGCAAAGGTCGAATAATGTGCTTATATATACAGTAGGCAACGAAATTTCTTTATGATGTCACATTGCATAATATCTCCATGAAAATGTTTTAAGCTGTTATAGATAACTGTTTCAAATTCTTCGACATCTAAAAAATATATGCAGTATGTTGACATAACAAATATAGATGATTTTATGATTTCGATGCACGATATCCCAAAATCTTGCATTTTTTTTCAGAAAGTCATTATGCAATGTGACGTCATGGTGTCAAGAACGAAGCAAGGTAAGAAATGGAAGAAGAGGGTAGAAATGAATGCCAAAAGTGGCTCACCTGGTGAATTCCCACTGGAAACGCAAAGTGACATTCGTATTATTAGACAGTAAATCATGAACCAAATATTTCCTTGATGGTGGACTGATTGTCCAGATTGAGCTCGAGTTACCACTCACACGAACTAACACGATATTTCCTTTGGCTTTGAAATTTTCCAGGTAACTATCAATCTAAAATCGAGAAGACGTGTAGATTGTCACACAGATTTGGCTATTACAACGAATCAAATTACAGTTGTTTTTTTTTAATTTACCCACGTAAATTACATTTCTTTTGGCGTTTACTTTAGCCCCTATTAGTTTAAATACAGCATTTTTACCAGACACCTATATAGCATTAATATTTCATTGAAATATTAATACAGTCTTTTAAGTCAGTCTTTTAAGCGTGCCCACGTGATTTTTAAAGCAGAGTAATGATCGACTTGACCGTTGCAAATTCGGGTAATTGTTCTTTTGCAATACGATAATCATCAACAAGAATCTTCACTAATTTTTCAGTGAGACGTATGTTTCACAAAAATATATATGGCTATCATCAGGCAATATACACATGATTACTTTAAACAGGATTATTATGGGAAATAGCTGAAAATGCCCTTCCCGGGCCTGTAATTTTTCCCCCAAAATATTCATGTCCAAAAACCCCCTAGGAAGGTTCGCCGCGAACTTATTTCATTCCAATACGACCTCCCTCCCATAGCCGAATCCTAATCCATAAATGTATTCTTTACCCTAACCTCACCTTAGCTCATTACTTACTCAATCCTAACTTACTCTTTCAATCCATTGCGTACGCTCTGAATAGTTAATGCAGATCTATTGATTTGTTTTGTATATTTTCGAAGAGAGATAAATAGTAAAATATGTGACCACAATATCGAGTTACTAAATGCATAGCTTAAGTTATTTCAAAGCTGTCGGCGTTATTTGTGAGTAGAGATGTTTTACCTGAGCTTGCGAGGTACCTTGATATGGTCTATTAATAGATTTGATGTATTCTACTTCTGAATCAGTTAAAACTTTCAAAAATTGTTGCTGGGCACTGACTTTGAACAATGGCTAAATGAATAATAACATAGGATTATTCGTTAGTAGGTTGTCCTAGCACAAACGTTGCCAAAAACAAAAGTTAACGACAATAATGGAGCACAATTATTAGAGAAACAACGACGACGACGACAACAACAACGACGACAACGGCAACAACGACGACAACGGCAACAACGACGACGGCAACGACGACGACGGCAATGACGACAACGACAACAACGATGACGACGACAACAACGACGACGACGACGACAACGGCAACAACGATGACGACGACAACAACGACGACGACGACAACGGCAACAACGATGACGACGACAACAACGACGACGACGACGACGACGACGACGACGACAACAACAACAACAACAACAACAACAACAACAACAACAACAACAACAACAACAACAACAACCGATGACAACAACGACAACAACGACAACGACAACAACGATGACAACAACGACAACAACGACGACGACAACAACAACGACAACGACAACAACGATGACAACAACGACAACAACGACGACGACAACAACAACGACGACAACGACGACGACGACGACGACGACAACAACAACAATAAGGACGACGACGACAACAACAACAACGACACAAACAAAAACAACGACGACGACGACGACAACGACGACGACAACAACGACGACGACAACGACAACGACAACAACAACAACAACAACAACAACAACAACAACAACATCAACAACGACAACAACAACGACGGCAACAATAACAACAACGACAGAAACAATAACAACAACAACAATGACACAACAAAAACGTCAACAGCAACAACGACAACAACATGAAAGACAAAAACAACAACCAATAAATTTAAAAACCTGTAACAATTGCAACATTAAAACCAGCAATATGACCAGCCACATTTTATAGCTACATATATGAAAATACATCTAGATATTATGTTACCTGATAACCGCCAATAGTTAAGGTGAACGTGGCATCAGTCGGAGTATTACTGGTATAAACTGAATTGATATACGACATGAACAACAATGGAAACCAAATAATGAGGATCAGTAAAAATACTAAGAAACCACCGACTGCCCATTTGTTGAGCGAAGGGTACTGAGCACCACGGTCATGGCGGAACCATGGGGTCTAAAGAAGGCAAAAAAATTAACAGTTATATAAAAAGTTGTGGTCAAGTCCGTTTGCACATGCGCGTGTCATAATCATCTTAGCTAAGCATGCTGGGTTTGGTCAAGCAGTGGCGAAGCCAGCCAGACAAACAAACAGAACGACAACTGGCCTCTGTAAGTTCAGTTGGTTAGAGCGCTGCACCGGAATCGCATGCTCGATTTCTGCCGGAGGACCTTGTGTTGCATTTTTTGACATTGTGTATATATATGCCCACTTGGATTATCCACCAAACCCAGAATTCTAGTTCAACCAAGTCAAGCGCAAAACACATCTTTCAAGTTAACTAAGCATGTGTATACCGTAATACAGACGTATACAGAACATTAATGGGCGAGCTACAAAATTAATTCAAGGTTGGCAAAGCTTTTGCTTTATTGGTAGAATATTGAGATAAAGAAAGGCTCAAGACCCAAAAAAACAATTTTACTGTGGGTGACTCAAGAATAATTAAAAACCATATTTTGCTGAAAAGCAAAATTCGAAAATCAAGAAAACTTATTTTACCTTTTCAGCCTTGCGATAACATTTCAATATGTAAATATTAGCATAAATATCCTCCATCTTGAGCCAGTGAAACAAGGACAGCGTACTGTCCGTGCAAACCCAGTCCAGTAAACTACGTAATTCCAACACGAACGGAATTGTTTGAATTCTGTGAAAAAATCGAGTTTTGCACTTAGAGTCTTAGATTATCATATTTTCAATCAAACGCAAAGGGGTGGAAAAAGTAACGAACACTGGGACCGTCGGTCCCAGAAAATATTTCCCCAAGAAAGAAAAAAAAGATACTTGCAAAAATTTAGATAAAAGGAGAAATTCTGAGGAAAAATTCCGACCAATAGAAAAAATGTCACCTGTACTGTATTGGTATGGTCTCAGAAATGCAATTATAGTGCATCCTTCTTAATAGTGCAATAGTGTATAAACGTATAAACTACAGAATATTGTATGGCAAATGCATCTGAAACACCTGATTTTTAAACTTTTCTGGGGGAGCATGCCCCCTAGATCCCTCTAGTAGCGCCCCCCCCCCCCAAGCAATAGCTCCCTTCCCCATCCTCGTCCCCAGGCGCTTTGGTTTGCTGCGCTTTGATTTGCTGCGCTTTGATTTGCTACCCGTACACTGCCTTGCGTCGCGCCACGAACCTGCGCGTCTGGGTTGGAGCCTGGGGACGAGGCTGTCCCTTCCCAGTAGTATCCTTTTTGGCATCCGTGAATTTACCTTAGGATCAGACCCCTATTTTTTCATTCAGACTATAGCATGACATTCAGTTTGACAACTTGTTAATGTGCCCGAGTGTCGATTCACTTGATTATTCACAGAAAATTTTTCAATGATTTCTTGCGGTCCCAGAAAAGTAAAATATCCCTCCCTCTGCAAACGCTATCAGCGTCTCTTTTCATAAACACAGAAACATAACAACAATTCCCAAAGGGTCGTTATTACTTACGCTTGAAAGAGAACGACATTTGTAAGCGTGAAATTTTTTGTGAGGAAATTTCCCAGAATCCTCGTGGGGTAACCACAGCGTACTTGATAAGCAGACAAGCCAAAGTATAAACATTTAAATAAATAGAGAAATATCGCGGGAACGTTGTCTTGAAATCGCCTAAAACGCACAAAAACAACATAAGATTACAACAATTGGGGGTATATTACAGCTTTCAATATTGTTCCAGCGAGAAACGATCGATTCACACTCCCAAAGAATTGTAAACAATAGGTCATAGATATCTTATATACACTAGATAGTGCATCTAATTATTCTGCAATTCAAAAATTGAAGCCGTGATTGCAGACACAGGATATTCCCATGAAATGAGGAGACTCGTAAGTTTTCTATTTCTTAAACAGGGAACTTAAACATTAAGTTAAACCTATTCCAAACACATTTTCAAACTATTCAAATGATGAAAGTTATTGTTGTTTTTTAAGCGTTTATTAGCGAGTGGGAAACTCCAACATGGTCGCCATCTATTCAAATGGGAGTAACCGCTGGAATATTCTTCGCTTCAATTTTACTAAAAGAGATGCGCTATCTAGTGTATATAAGATATCTATGGTCGCCATATGTATTACATGTGTAAAAATCTCACGGCTTGTCAATAAGATATATTCACACTGCTTGAACCCAGTTGTTGACAAGTTTGGAACAAGTTGTTATCATCTTGTAACAAGACTGGTGAGGCCAACAAAGTCGCAAAAAATTGTCCCATCGAGTCTGATATCGTCTGCACGTAACAAGTTCACGACAACAAGCTTGCAGAAACCGAATTGCATATCCGATAGAACCCGGCTAATCATGTTGTAAATAGCATTTCGAAAGAAAAATCATAAGCGTGTCGTATCTTTACGTGATAGAAATTTCCCTTGATTTACATAAACTTTAACTTTGATTTTCTCGACTTATACAACGTATTTTTTAAAAATTACTTCGCCAATGAACTTACTGGATCGATCGTTTTTGAAGCAATTTAAAACATTCGCAGTGTGTGTTTTATCAGACCTAAAGATACTTGGCTTCGCCTCGTATCTTTATATCTGATAAAACACTGCTGCTCATGTTTTAAATAGTACATACAATCCAATATACTGGAGGTACAATTCAAGGGAATTCGTAAATTATAAATCGCTTTTTACACATGAGAGACAAAACGGCTTGTGTGTCGGTACCATGCATCAATAAAAAAATGGACATAAAATTCTGTTTTACCTCCTAGTGAGAGCGGGAACAACAAAGAACATAAATATATGAAACGAGATGACCAGCACCACGAGATAAAATAATTTGCCAAGAACAAATTTGCGAAGATATAGAGCTCTAGGAAAAATAAAAAAAACCCAACATGACAGTACATTGATTAAAGACTATACTAGTCTGCTCTATGTTTCTGAGTGAAACATTTCTTACAAATCCTTCAAAACGTAGAATTTACCTATGCAAAAATTCCTACTGTGATCACAGAGATTTGATGGAGTAAACCAGTCTTACTCAAGGTTATATTTTAGTTAATGTACTGTTAAGTAGTTGTATATAACTGGGAAAACGTCTATCTTAAGCTTCAACACTTTCAAGGCCATTAACATGGTCTTCAGTACTTAACAAGCTTCATTACCTGTCAATCATGATAAGGACAAACTGAGTAAGCACCATGTACAAAAATGTTCTGGGAACGACATTCTTCTCAATGATCTGAGCAAAATTTGCGTCGGAACTCGGCTGAATGCAAAATATAAAGAAAAGAGAACCTTACACCTGAGCTGTTGATATAAACAACAGCGTCATAATCAGGCTAGCAAACAAGTTGTTACAAATCTGTCTACAAGCTGTCGACACGTTGTGTTCGCACTGCATGTTCCCAGTTGTTGTAACAAATTTGGAACAAACTGTTAACAACTTGCAACAAGTTTGGTTGTATTATCAGACTTGTTACACAGTTGTTCTATAAGATCTGGTTTGTTTAAACATCTAAACTATGTGCAAGAAATAACTATAAACGTCTTCCTTAACAATAAATGGTTTACGATTTATATGGAGTTCAAATATTTATTCGAAATGTCCAAGCGAAGCAGCAAGTTCTTGATTCGCCAACAAACAATTGTTCAAGTTCAAAATATTGAAAGTTCAGAAAGAAAGTTTTTAGTCAGTGCTTTTTGTGTATTTTCATTTTCTGCTTTTGTTTTAAGTACAGTAAGTGCATTGTATACTCGTTTGTATTTACAAAAAGAGCCGCCATTTTGTTTTTGTGCAATTAGTACATATATTGCATTCCTCTTAACCAATCAGATTGCAGTAATTTTTCAATGCACTATACGTACCTCGGCTTCAGCAAACGCAGACCAACTGAACAGAATGATGAGAAAAATGATAAACTGACAGCCAAACATCACGCCATACACATCAGTCGTCCCAGACCCAACGTCCTTGTCAACCATACGATGTATAAATGTGATCACATTGTCCATGATGCTACAGTACATATCAAGAAACATTGATAATAGTTAGATGATTATGATTAAAGTGCGACTAACCACTAATATGATTTTTGGTATGTGTAATATTTGGGTCATTCGAAAAAGAAATGTAATATTAATATCTTTATTATACAAAATCCCATCTTGATCAACTTTTTTCACTGTCAAAGTTTCCGAATATGATGTCATTAGGTGAATTGCAAATTAGTTTTCCTTTGTTTTTTTGACCAAAAATTCACCAAATGACATCATATCCGGAATCTTGGACGGTGAAAAAGTTGATCAAGATGAGGTTTTTTACTATAAAGATACATTACATTTCTTCTCAGAATGACCCAAATATTACACATACTATAAATTATATTTGGGGTTAGTCGCACTTGTTAGGTTGAATAAATGTATAAAATTCACATTTGAAATTACCATCTACAGAATCCTTGAACAATTAATATAAATACCCTTTCTGTTTGGCTTTGTCAACATCTTGCTGTTCTCTGTCTTCTTCCTACAATAGATTGAGTTTGAAATTACGCAGCTCGGCGACTAAATACCAAATTTTATCTAGAAAAACAGCTCAAAATTTCTCTAAAGAAATTGCAAATGTTATCATAATTAAATACAATGTTGGCATCGTTTCCTATACCGACTGTAAAAAGCGACACTAAAGGTCCATACACACCGGACGCGATTGGACAACGCGACGCGATTTTTCGATTTTCACTGACCGATAACTTTGATCCTAGTTAAAATTTTCCAAATATTTAGAAGCGGTATAACATTTTGAGTTATTTGGTCTACATATCTTTCAAAATTTCCTCTCATTGGCTATTTTATTAACTTTCAAAAACTAAAAAATCGCGTCGCGTTGTCGAATCGCGTCCGGTGTGTCTGGACCTTAATCCAACGTTTACATCTTACCATTAAAACAATACCATCATCCAATCTTACATCCTCTTCAGGGACAACTGTCGCCAAATCTGTAAAAACAAGACAATTTCTCCTTAAATTCTTGTATATTCACTATAGTACATTCTACTTTACTTGATATTTTCGGACATGCCCTTTTAACGCATATTCGGATGTGGATAGTGCTTTTGTTGCATAGCTCGGAATATTATTTAAAGCTAATTCTGATGAATAAAATTTCTAAAAGCTTGTAAATACTGGTTCGTTTACAACTACTCCAGGAACTGTAATACAAATTGTTTATTTTCGTTCCCTTTTGGTAATTTTTGTTTTGTTATGGTATATGCTAAAAGCCTAAAACAATTCACCTTGCATGCACTATTCACCATATACAATTGTTATTTCAATCAAGTACTCACCAGTTTCAGTAAATGGCGATGAACTATTATCAACAGCATTCCGGGACTCCGAGTCAAATCTACCTCTCCACAAACCGTGTGCCTAAATATTAAAAATATACCAATAGTTCCTATAGTGTAGATTGGGGATAAATATATTTGTTCTAAAGTCTGTTTTCGTGGAACACCACGACTATTCAGGGGCGTAGCCAAGGGGGGGGCAAGGGGGGGCGGTCGCCCCCCCAATCGCAAAAAAACTATTCTCTGAAAAAGGCTAAATCCGTAGAGAAATGGGGGGGGGGGTACACGTTACATCCTCGAAGCTGAAACGGATTAAGTACGTCTCGACTGAGGAAAACGACGAAATACTGGAAGAACTTGATTTCTAAAATCTCGTTAAAACAGTTGTAGATATGGTTCCAAGAGGAATAGATTTAGTTTAGATGTATATGCATTTACATGTATATGCATTATGATAACATGAATATTCTTCTCAGACTTATTCTGTATCATATATAAAAGCGAGTAGAAACTTAGAAATGTCTGGGAAAATTTATGTCTTCGACGTACTTTATAATCTTGGGATTCTGCAAGATTTCACCCCCAAAATGCTTGAAATCACATTTCAGGGACTCTAAATTTTAAAATTTTACCTGGGGTGCATGCCCCCGAACCCCCCTAGAGCGTACTTTATAATCTTCGGAATTCTGCAAGATTTCACCCCCAAAATGCTTGAAATCACATTTCAAGGACTCTAAATTTTTAAATTTTCCCTGGGGTGCATGCCCCCGAACCCCCCTAGAGCGTACTTTATAATCTTCGGAATTCTGCAAGATTTCAGCCCCAAAATGCTTGAAATCACATTTCAGGGACTCTAAATTTCAAAATTTTCACGGGGGTGCATGCCCCCGGACCTCCATAGATGGTCTCGCGCCTTCGGCGTTCGCTTCGCCCCCCCAAAAATGAAGGTCTGGCTACGCCACTGACTATTCACTTTTTATATTTTAACAATACTCTTTACATTTGTTCCAAAAACATGATACACTCGTTCATGATCGTTTGTTAGCCCAATGCTCTACTGTATCAACTGAGCTACGAGGTCAAGTCGAAACAAAAAATATACGTTATGTTTTCCACAAGTCAACACAACTAAAAACACAGATAGTTTCCACGTAATGATCACAGGGACCTATTGATATTCTCACCTGCAATACATAGCGATGGAAGAAAAGCGCCAACAACAACAGCAAATCGTACGCGGTCGTCGCTCCGTCTCGTTCAATTTCAAATATCCGTGCCGGACACAACGGATCGTTCCTCAGTTCCACGGTGCTACTGCAATCGTTGAAATGAATAAACTCAAATTTAAAAATATACTTGATGATGATAACAATCTGTGTGTACGTTATAACCGTAATCCAGAACATTTTGGTCGGTCGTGGAATAGATAACATCCCCCATAGGAAGATAAACAATGGGAAGGCCATGGATAAAACCGAAGCGTAGACCACGTGGTTGATGATCATTATAAGCAAGCATAAGTAGTTAGTTTGTGATATGATGGCGTAGTATAACGCTCTGATAAATTTCATCAAATGCCAGTTTGGTATGGGACCTTCGACTGTGTCGACTTGCTCTGTTGTGATGCTCGTCCAAGATATTGAATCTTCTTGCAGGTTGATTAACTAAAAGAAATAATTTAGATAAAACTTGTTGAACTTCAGGGGCCGGTTGTATAAAACTCTTAATTACTTTTTAATCACTATTTTGTAGTTAAATAGTGATTAACTCTCAAATACGCGCTTCTTATTGGATGACGTTTCCACTAACTATAGTTAACTTTAATCACTTTTTTATACAACCGGCCCCAGACAATGCTTCCCTAAATAGACCTATTTCCTAATGAACAACATTTTGATCTAGACAAGTCTAGACAAACATTTCACCACAGCTTGAAAGGGCATCACAAAATTAGTAATATTCCGAAGTTTCGTTGCGAAATGTTGTAAAATGTGGATAATATAGCACTGCGAAGTTTGCCGTTTTTCAGTCATTTTGTATTACACACGGGAAATTGATACCGCTTTCTGAAAAAGGTATCAATTTCCCGCGCGTAATACAAAATGACTGTAAAACGGCAAACTTCACAGGGCTATATTATCCGCATTTTACAACATATTTCGCAACGAAACTTCGGAATATTACCAATTTTGTGATGCTCTTTCAAGCTATGGTGAAATGTTTGGCTAGACTTGTCTAGATCAAAATTTTGTTCATTAGGGAATAGGTCCATTCGTTTACTATTGGAGCTTTGAATAGAGTAATTAAAAATATACTACTATACGCTGGTCTGTGCCAGTGTAGTCTGGGGGTCACATTTGGCACGAAGAAAAAGGTAGGTAGTTTGTTTGAAGGTAGCATGTCCAATTCTTGGGTTTGATATGGGGGGGGGGGGGGGGGGGGGGTCGACTCTAAAACAAAACACAGTTATCAGAGTGAGTCGATTGTTCGTTCTATGTATTAGCCTTGTGTTTGGTGGCAAATACATGGAATTTCGTATCATTTTCTCACTCCAGTACAGCATAAGCATCAATACATTTGAAGTTGACCCCCCGTCAGATTCACTGCATAATGCCGTAGTGAAACCCAAGGATAGCTGTTCAATATCCTGGGTATATATATATATATATATATATATATATATATGGTACGTACTCCAGAATACAGGGTGTATAAAAAAAAAGGTAATCGAACTTCAGCGCGCTATTTTATGTGAATTACTCGGCGTATTAAGAACAATTGGTTTTCATATTCGGAAAGATCAGGCCTTTAGGCTATTGAATGACATGCTTTTCATACCAAGTGGAGAAAAAATAAGCATGTACGAGGCCGATCATAAACGTTAGTCAAAATCGCATATTTTCACCTCTGTGCCTAATTAAAACAATGCATAAACAAAAGAAAAAGCAATTAATCACGAACGTGTTGTAGCTCAGCTAAGATTTCTACTTAATAATAATTATGAATATGTGCGTCGTTTATTGAAGTGAAATTCATCAACTTAAGTACCAAAGGCGGGTTCATTTTCAATGGTTTTAGACCCAACTCTCAACGGTGAAAATATGCGATTCTCACTAACATTTTTATCGGATTCGTATTTGCTCATTTTTTATCCATTTGGCACGAAGAAGATATCATTCAACAGCTAAAAGCATGATCTTTCCGAATGTGAAAAATCTCGTTCATATGCAGAGTAATTCAGATACAATAGCGCGCTGGAGTTCGATTACCTTTTTTTTTATTCACCTTGTGTATCGGGCTCATGGATATGCAGGCTATCATAAGATTGCGTTTTGATCACTCATACGTGTACAAATTACTGTAGCACACATCACTAACCTTCGCATCCACAGAATCGTCATCGATCGACTCTGACACCATCATATCACGCGATCTATAATCCCTTATGCTGTCCTTCAGTCTCTTTTCCCGCCTAGCTTTCTTCAGTTGCCTAGCAACGGCTCGATAGTCCTTGCTCAGTTCATTAAGATAACCAATGAGTTTATCCAACACCCATTTCCCATAGAACAAGAATAAACATAGCACAGACTTCAGTTTCTGTACGACAAGGGCGACTTTAGTTTGGGAAGTGTTAGTTTGTGAGTCTGTTGGTTGCTCTTGTTCTTGTTCTTGTTCTTGTCCAATAGACGTTTCTCTTTCGCTTTGTTCCTCATCATCTTTTGCACTGGTATCCGATTTTTTTTCACTTTCTAAAATAAAGTACAATAGACCTTACCGATTATTCTCTTTTATCCAATGGCCTCGTTTCCATGTTAACTTATTTTAGCATCTCAGGGGCAGATAAAGATTGATATTCCCATGTTTTCCTGTACGAATTTGTTTCTTGCTGTTCTTAGGCTCAATAACAAAGTAATTTTCAACCCTACTAAGCACAAACCATGAGTAAGTATTGACAAGAAAACGAGGCCATTGGGTGAAAAGTGAATAAACGGTAAAGTCTATTATCGTATCAAAGAGAGGAGGTTCAATCTGAGTATCCCTTGAGTGTCAGTGCTGTTTTTGAATAGCTCAAGGTGACTATACTTACTCTCCATCTATTCAAAAAAGCATTGACACTCAAGGGAAGCTCAGATTGAGTATTTTGAGCATGAGTGCGAGTGAGCTTTTAGAATACTGGCGTACATTCCGATCACAGGAGCCTCGATACAACATCTCTATTCCACGTTAAAATATCAAAAAATAATTCATGAGAAAGGCACAAAAGAAATAAATGTTTAATGAACGTTTGTAAACCGGATAATGATTTGTCCTGATTGACATAAACTTCAGCTTTGATTTTCTCGGCTTAGACAATGTTTATTTTTAAAATTACTTCGCCAATGAACTCGTAAAATGGATCGTTTTTTTAAGTACGTCAAAACATTCGCATCCGATCTTTATCGATCGGTTGCTCATGTTTTAACTAGTACTTAAAACGATGAGCATGCTGATGAGCATATCAGTGTTTTCAAAAAATGCCAACAAAATTTACAGTACAAACCGTTAACTTCACTCGAGCCTCTGTGACTGTGATGTTGTGGCGAGTCGTCAGGACTGCTGTCAGAATCAGTATCTTTTTCTTCGCTGCTTTCAAACAAATAGTAATCACCACAATATATCGCTGAAGAAAGGGAAGAACAATCGTTATACTTGTTGCAAACACGTAAATAGTACAATTAATAATTCAAAATGTTTAAGAACGAACTTTCTCTAAGCCTCATGTTAATAATATATTTCGTGTTCAATGTGTAAACCACATCAACAAACGACGCTTTGGAGATTTACTCCATCTTCAGGTAAATAAGATTACAATTAATAAATCATGAAGAAAACACAAAATATATTATGACCGTGAAGTAGTATGTATATCTGATACAGAATCATGCTGATTCACATTATAGGGACTGGTCATTATTTACGAGTTTAGGGGTGTGGCACCGGAGAGAAAAGGGTTAGGTAAACAAAATTTTGAGTGAATAAAAGATTGAGTAAATCAAAAACAAAACAACTCAAGGGTTGGGTAATAAAACTTTATTGTCATTTCCAAAGCAAGACTCACTCAAATATTAGAGTGACTAAAAGCAATGTCAATACAATTTGTAAAATTAAACAATCGCGGAGTCATCTTGATCATTTTCCGATTTAATATTTATCAAGAGGCAAATGGTGTCTCCAAAGAAAGTACATGTGCAGACAACATGAAATTTTAGACTGCAGAAAATTGCACAAGCAGTTACCAAACTCATATCACAGAAGTGGTAAAGGACATGTGTGACAACTGAATGATATTCTTTTGTGAAATTTTTGGCCATGGGTGGGTATTTACTTTTAATTGATACTTGAGGTTGGGTACTTTTTAATGGTTGGATCAACAAAATGTTTACCAAAAAACAAAACACGTCTCTTGGGTGCCACCCCCTCCCCCATAAATAATGATCGCTCCCTAAACTTTACGTTCAATTTTTCACCATATGTCATTCATTTATTTAAACTTTTTGAAGAATACGAATGTTCTCATCAAGACGTTTCACAAGCCATGAACATCATTCATGTCCGTGTTATATCGCGGGTACATAGTATAGTATCATCAATATATTTTATATCAGGGTAGTTTTAAACTGAACTTATTATAATTTTTAATATTATCTCTGTAATATCTCGTTTTTTAAATTCCTATATGAATTTACAACGTGATGATAATTAAAAAATCTAATATAAAAAAGTAGTAGAACAAATTAAAATTATATTGAACTGTGCAGACAGGGCGAAGGTGTCTTTAGGTATTTTCAAAAGATTTCCTACAATCTTTACACATGAAAATATTTTAAAAGCGTCAGTACCTTCGTAATGTGACTGGGGATCTTGTGCTCTGTGTTGTAATGCACGTTTGTTCTTCAATTTCTTTACACTAAACGATCAAAACAAAAAAAATTAACACATCGGTTCAAAAAGCGAAAGAATCACGTCCTGTTGTGAGTAACTTCGTTTCGTCCTCTAACTAGTTTCGTCCTCTAGCGATCCTAGTCTACAGTAGTATTTATCCATTTTGTCTGCATTCTTTGATAAAAATTATGAGCTTAAAGGACATTGGCAATAATAAAATGAGTTTGTCTCATTCAAAAGAACCCTTTAAATTATGTATCAAACTCTATTACCGATTTGTCTTAGCTTGCTTAGTTAGTCGGTGGGGCCACCTGTGGTGCCCACCGACTCTAGGTTTGCCCTTTGGTACGCCACAAAATGACAAATTACGTCATTTTAATTACGTAATTCAAAATGGCGACCATGGAATAGCGTGCTTTTGAGCAAAAGTTCGCTATTGAATGTTTGGTCTAATCCGAGTCGTGTCTTTTCTTTTGGGTTTTTTGAAAGAAATATATTAAGAATTCACTAAACGTTATCACGACGTTTCACTGTTATGTTATCAAGGAGGGAAGTGGATAATTTGTACATAATCTTATATATTTA
>CACRXK020007938.1:0-21749 GCA_902702795.2 Paramuricea clavata
CTCTTCAAATGTATGCAGTACAAATTCTTCAACACAAGGAATTCCATCTTTCAGGGGCAAACAGAACCCAACAAATCTGTCAGTTACAGGATTGTACTCTACCTTGTTTATAATTCTTGTATCGTCCAGGTGGATATGAACATACTTCGGCGCTTTCCATTCTTTTAAATGGTTTGCAAGCTCGTCGAAACGGAATTCACCTTCTTTTATCTTTTTCTTGCATGCAATGGTTCTGTGCAATGTTGCAACAGCCGGTAAACCGCAGCCAATATTTACTTGGACCATTTCGTAAGCGGCTCATCCTACTAGGCAAAACAAAGATGTTGCAAACTTCTTAATTGTTTCATCATGTCGATGGCCTTTGCTAGATTCCTTCATGCTATTTCGTTCAGCGTTTTCAAAAATCTTTCTTAAAATAGGCCTCACAGACGCACTTTTCTTATTACCACACAGTGTGTTAATGTTCTCTTTAATCTGATCATTTTGATCTACAAAATCTGAAATCGTATTTTCAAAATAGTCTGTAATTTTTCGTTGACCAGGCAAAGCTGACGCATTCATTAAAGCCTGCTGTTTTCGGTAATCTCTACAGAACCAGCGGGCTGTTGCAAGTTTTTTGCACTCTCCTACAAAGGAAAATAATAGTTGACAAATTTGGACAATAACATTGTCAATGTCAATGACGCTAATAAACGCAAAATATATTACACGGTTTAGAATATAATGTTTACTTTTTCTGAGATTTCTCCTTCCTTGTCACTGTGGTTGAGGACTTCATCTATATCTAAAAAACAAGTAGTTTCACTTACATCGCGAGAGACATATTAGGAAGAAATAGAAAAAGACCCCAGTTGGATAAAAAACACATTTATTTGGTTACAATTTCATTAGACCTCATCATCAATTCTCATCATTTCATATACCTGAGTCATCTTCATTGTGAGTAGAAACAATCTCTCCAAGAAAAGAATCAATTTTTGCAACTTTCTGGGGTATGGGACTGTAACTTCTATTAGGATTTAGCCAGCATCGTTTTGTGACATGTCTCTGTGCATTAGATATGGAAACAGCTCCCTTATTCGTCGTTGGTAATGCAATTTTTACTTGACAAACTTTGCAAACATAGTGACAATCTCTTGAATCTTTCAATTCCTAAACGGTAACAATATTTTACATAATTATGTGTTAGCCTCATAACGGCCATTATACTTGTAACCAGGGTAGTTCAGCTTTAATTAAAAAACTTGTTTTAAAATGCTTATTAATTTTGTAACGATATTGGGAATGTTACTAATTGAAGGAATATGCATATACATATACATTCCAGTGACAGTGAGTGAGGCAGAGTAGACACCACCATAGCCCATAAATTCTAACAAGCTCAGAATGCTTCTGTTTAATTAAAATAAAGATATGAAAAAAGAACACTTACTGTAATCTTGAAACTATCAACTGGTTTTAAACCAACTTGGGCCAATTTTTCCTTAGCTTCTGGTTGATTATGAATCCAGTTAAGCATCCGTTTATGTATTTCGCTGACACTCAGTGGTGGGCAGGAGCTTGTGGGTTTTGTCATTGTGATTTTCTTCGCAGAATCTTTTGGGATTTTTTTAGATGACTTTTCTGATTTAAGTTTCTCCACAGCATCAAGAAATTTTGTTAACACTGGCTATAAAATTTATGAACATACATGTTGAAAAAATTGGGCTGCATGCAGTACTTAATCTGAAAACCATTTACGTTTATTTTATTATCTCTTTTTTTTCTCGAAAATAGATAACAAAATCATTCAATAGTTTTGATTTTGAAAATTTGGCATACATTTTTGAAGAAAAAAATCAATACCATTGTTGTCATAGTAAGAGCAATATTTTTGATAAATAATAATTCTTCGCTGTACATTTAAAAGCAGAGAGCTACCTTGTGTTATGTATTCTCATCAATTACGTAGGAAAAAAAGAAAGAGATAGTATATAGCAAGTCCCCAGGCACAGTGCGTTCCAGTGGGTTTTTTCTCGTTTTTCCGCGTATAACATTGATAAAAAATATATATAAAAATATGCGTACCTCAAGACCAGGTAGAAGCATAACTTTTTCTGGACACTTGCTGAAAATTCCAAACATTGCATCTTTCTCTTCAACAATGTCTGCCATTGTTTTGACAAACAAAAACATTTTTTCAATCTCGTCTTTGCTTTTTAGTTTAAGAACCGAATCTATTGTCTCATAGCCGCTGAATTTTATTATGTTTTTTAGATAAGTTCCTTTTGAAGGAAACATATTCCAAATTTCATCAGGAATAGCATCTGTAGTTTTGTTAGGATCTGTAGAATCAACTTCAAAAACCTTGTCAACCTCCATTTTTAACGCAATAGTTTTGGCGCAAAATTAGTGCATAACCTTACATGAAGTAGTTGGAATACTTAGGATTTTTAGGGATTTTTATTGATTTGCAGGGATTTTCAGAGATTTTTCGAGATTTTTAAAGATTTGAGGGATTTTTCGAGATTTTTAAAGATTTTTCGAGATTTGGGGGATTCTTAAGGATTTTTAAGGATTTTTAGGGATTTTTTTGAGGGGTGTACGAGATGTTTTGAGTGATACACCCCTCGGTACCATATGTCCTTATAAATATATTTGAAGTAATTAAAAACTTGAAAGATGTACAAGCACTGTGTTTTGGCTTGCACAGTTTGTTGAATTTGAACACTTAGTTACCGTTCTAAATTTCATGTTGTAAACATCTTGCCCAAAAAAGCAAAGGAGTATATTTTATAATTTTTGATCATTTTCTAATTCATATCCCAATAGATGAAAATTGGTTATAAAATAGATATGTACTAATTTAGTGAAAGGTGATGAGTGTCATGAAAAACTAAGTGTCACTGCTTTACAAATAAAAATTCTCATTGAAAAAACTAATGATATATATAGGTATGCAAGTTCATTTAAACTAAATTTGGTCAATCATATATCAATAATATTTGGTTGAAAAGACCAGATTTTTTCATGCAACTGTTTCTGAGATATTGCCATTTTGGTGAAAGCTCTTGAATTCAATCATGTATTTGCCATTTTGCTTGTCCACTTTGGGGGTAGAAACATTGTAACAGCTTGCGCGTTAATGAGTTAAGACTATTAATATGAAAAAGTACCTACAATACTCTCTGATATCATTGTTGCCGCATCATCCCGTCATTCACACTATACCAGATTTGTTAGTAACTATAATATTATTAGACCAAAGGTAAGAACTAATTATGGAATTCAAACGTTCGCATTCACTTCATCAAAAATTTGGGAAAGTATATAGAAACTAGTCTTAAAGAGTCTTACTCGATACTTCAATTTAAGAAGAAATATAGTCAAATCTTATTAATTTCACAATAGTATTACAAAATCTCTTTTTCTAAGGCCAGGATGACACATGGTCTGTGACATTTACATTTTTTTTTTTGAATTCATTACAAACTGTAGGCAGTGCCCAACTCGAAAGCTTCCAGCTACTTTGGACACTGCACAAGACTCACTTTCTATAAAAATTCACTTTTTCTTCATCATATATATAACTATATTATTATGTAAATTTAATGTAATGTGTCAATTGTAAGCTTGTTTTCTCAATAAATCTGTAAATGGACCTGTACTGTAAAACTTTGTATGATTTACCTTTGATCCAAGGGCTGGGGTCATAACAGAATGGAAATAATTTTCTTCTAAGGAGCAAGAGGGCACTATGCAATGACAGAGACTTTTGGCAGTGGTTTACCAGGTGTATTGCCTTCAGGAGCGAATGGCCGCTTTACACTTGCTCGTGAATCTGCCTGAAAATGTGACAACTTTCAGTAAAAAATGAATGTATTTAAGCTTGGGGAGCATTTTGGAGCATTGATATAATTGGTTTAATCTATATTTTTAGTTATTATTTCTGGAAATCTTAATGCGATAGATTAAGTTTTGAGTCTGCTATGACAAGGACAAATCAATCAGTCGAAAGACTATTCAATGTTGTATACGGCACGTGATACAAGACGAAGCCTTCAAAAACCATTTTATATATAATAAAATAAAACACAGAACAAACATTTAACCTAATAGATAGTCTATGTTACTAAAACAAATGGAAAAATATGAGTTAAATGATTTTTAAATTGATTTTTAAATTGAATATTGAATTATGAGTTAAAATGATTTTTAAATTAACCCCAAATAGGTAATAAAAGTAAATATATATTTCGCTTTGCACATATTACCTATTTATCTATATAATAGTTTCTTGTTTAATAAAATCTATAAATCTCCATTTGTAATAATTTGTTTATTTGTAATGCATCATTTGTAATGATGTGTTTATTGCGTTTAGCTATATAAAGTTTACTGCACTTGAAATACCGCTGACTTGTATGTATTGCAGTTTCAGATTTATTTATTTAATTTATTTAAAAACTGATTTGACATCAGAAATTTAAATGACATCAGAAATTTACAAAATTTTTATCTACTGTTAAAAAAAAGTATTAAGTTATCGTTATATTACATTATTAAGAATATTAAGAGTTCAAAAGTAGCAAAATCAATAGGCCTATACTTCTCAGTTATTTACTTTGGAAATAATTTGAGGAAAAAATGATTTCCTAAAACGTTCAGTTCTACATAAGTAATTGTTATACTTGCATCTTGGTCGCATATCGTAGTCTGTTGTTGCTTTATGCTGCAAGAGTTTGCTTAGTTTATCGTTATTCTCATTCTTTTTAAAAAACTGTTCACATAATGTTTCTCTCCTTGCTTTTAGTAAAGGGATACCAGTAAAATTCCGGGCTTCTCTGTAACTTGTTAATGGCAACAAGATTTGCAAAGCACGCCGCTGAATCTTTTCAATGTCTTCGCTCAAATACTCTTGGATGTTATAATGCCAGACTTGGCAGGCGTATTCAAGGACAGGTCTAATAATAGTGGTGTACACAGTGATTAACGTGTTCGTATCCGTGTTTGATCGTTTCAGCACTCTCAGCATGTAGAGTCTTTTTCCTGCTTTTTTTACAACATTGTTTACGTGTTCGTTCCAATTCATATTATCCTGAACAATTAGTCCCAGAACCCGAGCTGATGATACATGGTCGACTCTACAGCAACGCCATTTATAATTAAAGGTGGGAATTCCTGTTCATCTTTTGCAAAGTCTATTATCAATTCTTTGCATTTACTGATGTTCAGTTTCATATTGTTAATGATGGTCCAATTGTAAAGAGTATCCACAAGTACTTGGAGAATGCTATTGATATCCGGTGTAATACTTTCAGTGATAGTACTATCATCGACATATTTCCATCTGTTATTCCAGTCTATGAGAACGTCTTTTATCATAACAACAAAAAGTATTGGCCCAAGAACTGTTCCTTGTGGCACACCTCCGTTTAAAGTTTGCCAATTTGATACACAGTTAGCTATCTTGACGTGTTGTTTGCATTCAAAAAGGAAACTTCGAATCGAATTTGTAATTGTCGATGGTACCTTCATTTCATATAACTTGTACAGTAGGATGTTGTGATCTATAACATCGCAAGCTTTCGAAAAATCGAACAAAAAAAACATTACAGCGGTTTTTGATGTATCAGTTTCATATAACAGGTGATGAACGAAGCTTAATAGGGCATGGGTTGTCCAGGAATTTTTTAAAGAACCAAATTGTCGTCTATCAATCTTTTCCTTAATATACTCTAGTAGCCAATCGGTAACAAACTGTTCACAGGTTTTAGACAGGGTAGGTGTAAGCAAAATGGGGCGAAGATCTTTGGTGATGTCCTCAAGCAAAGCTATCTTTGGAATTGGGATGGCATTGGCTTTTTTTCCACATGGTCGGAACAGTCGCTTGTTGGATGGAAGCATTAAAAATTGATGCAACAGGGGAAGCAAGTACGTAAGCGTAGAACTTCAGAACCCAGCTTGGTATTCCATCTGGACCAGGAGATTTAGCAGTTGATATAATGGATAATTTATGTATACCTCTTCTTCTTTAATGATAAACTCTGGTGGAATGTCATAAAGGCTGTTTTCTGGTAAAATGTCGATATGAAGACAATTTAAAGGAGGGATTTCTTTGGTAACTGAAACAAAAGCGTCATTAATATTTTCGGCCAGGGCTTTTCCTGACATCACCTGATTTCCCACGACAAGAGTTGAAAGGAATTTCTTCTTAGGATATCCTGATAACTGTTTTATTGATTGCCACCACTTTTTTGGGTTACGGTTTAGCTTTAACTGTTCCAACTTTTTCTCATGAAATGTGGATCTGAGCTTCTTACTTTCTCTGTTTACCTGATTTCGTAACTGGTGATAATGTGGACCTTTTCCATGATGGAATGCCTTTTGTCCAGTTTCGGTAATTTTCTTAAATTCAGGAGTAACCCAAGGTTTGTCGTTATCATGTAATTTTACAGTTTTTATCGGAAGGAAACAATCCAATCCGTCATTTATGGTGTCTTGGAAAAGGTCTCATTTTTGTTCACAAGAAATAGTGCGGTATAAAATGGTCCAATTAAAATCGGTTAACCACTTTCCAAAAGCAGTTTTTCCAGCATTATTTACCTGTCTGATTTTTACTTTTGTGTGGGTGTTTTTAGTTGAACCTTCCTTATATGAGCATAACACTGAATTGTGGTCGCTGCAGCCAACCGGTGGGATTACCAAGGGGATGTTACAATAGTTACAATTAAATCCAAAATAGCATTCCCTCTCGTAGGCTGTTTAACAATCTGTTTTAAAGTAAAATGTCTGAGTATTGTGGAAACATTTATTAAAATCCCCAACTAATATTATGCCAGCATTTGGGTACATGGAGAGGGCCACATCAAGCTTTATGGTAAGGTGTTCGATTAGTGTGTTGTTGTCGCTGGATGGTAAACCACACAGACAACCAAACATGAGAATCCTCGGAACAGTTTGTGAGGTCTCAGGTAAAGCCATAGAGTTTCGAAGCAAACATTTTGCAAACAAGTTAGAATTTTAAAGGGAATCTGTGACTTTATATAAGCACACACCCCTCCTCCAGTCCTAGATTTTCTATCACGATGCATCAAGGAGTAGCCATGTATTTGAACTGCGGCATCGTCAATGTTTTCGTTTAGCCATGTTTCTGTGACAAAAGCCAAACTGGCATGATTTAATTTAAGAGTAGCATCTAATTCGTCAACTTTTGGCAGAAGTGATCTGACATTTGAAAGGAAAAATGATAGTGGGTATCTTTGGGCATTTGGGCAACCCTGGTCTCCAATTTTTATGGTTCAATATAGGAATTCTTATCAAATTTTCCGTGGTTACAAACCTTTCGTTTGTGTGTGCAGGGGTAATGTTTAAATGATTATGCAAGTTAATTTGCCGTCTAGTTGTCCAAACTGGGATATTATTTGTTCTAGGTATTTGATCAGCTATGGGGTCAGTATATGAAATGCTTTGTCGGTCGTACTGCTCTATGGATGTGTGGGGTGCATCAAACGATTGACCAGATTTTCCTGTCTGATGGGTGGTAATTCTGGTAAAAGGAAGGGAAACTACATCAATGGTGGGGGGTAAGGGGGTACTTGGGGCGTCGTATGGTTTGACAAGCATTAGGTTGAATTGAGAATAAAAAGGACGATAGTGTTGGTTTCGATTTAAACTTGGATGTAGAAAATCACAATTGCGCTGGTTTCGTTCAAAATTTGGGTGAAGGAAGTCGCAATTTTCGCCTTTGAGACACCAACCCCTTCGTGACAGGAAAGGACAAGGAACGGTATTTTTGGTTGGTTGGTTGGCATGATGTTCCCGTGCCTTAGAATGTGTTTCTACATTTATAGTTGGAATTGGGTGAAGGAAGTCACAATTTTTGCCTTTGAGACACCAACCCCTTCGTGACAGGAAGGGACATGGAATGGTATTTTTGGTATGTTGGTTGACTTGATTTTCCCGTGCTTTAGAATGTGATTCTACATTTGTAATTGAATCTGTTGTGCTAGTTATTTTATCAAGACAATCACTTTTTTCACTTGAGTGATTTTTGTCTGCCAAATTAGAATATTCAAATGGGGTTCCACAATATGACCGTTGCATAACATATAAATTTCTTTCTTGCAATATTCAAGTTGTTGACTAAAATCGGCAAATTCAGCGTTTATTTTGTTAAGGCGTTTCTCAACATTCTTTATAATATCTTTGTTTATAAGAATATCCCTTTCTGCAATTGTTATGTCGAGTTTAGCGCCTTCAAATTCGACAGACAAGATTTGTGTTGTGAGGGGGGAGACGCCATTTTCATCACTTGTAGTTGTAGCTACAGCTTCGTTTGTCACTATGTTAGTCTGTACGCTACATATCAATGAACATAGCTTTGCAATTATTTGTTTCTTCTCTTTACCTTCAATTTGTAGAATTTTCTTACTTTTTCGCCATAACATAGATGTAGAACCATCACTATATACTTTTTGTCTCCTCCCAGTGAAATCCAATTGCCGTCGTTTAATTTGATATTTTCGTTCACGAAATGTTTTAGTTGTTCAATATTTCCAGTCCAGCACAACTGGAGTTCACTCGTCATATTATAGTAAGATATTATAAAATTTCTGTCATAAAATTGGAATTTTACGGAGCCACTAGACCGTCTCGCCTACACACTTACACATGCACACATCCTACCATATGTACAGTATCTTGTCTATGATCTAGTGCCGACCTAAGAAATGTGACAAGGGATGAAATTACAACACGGCAATGTTTTATTTTGAAGCAGTATGTGCTTGTTAAAACGAATTTTAGCTTGAAATTCGACCCCATGATATGTCTAAGGCTAAAGTACATAGCCATTGAAAAATTTTGTGAAATAAAAGCCCTACAGGGTGTATCAAAAAAAGTAAGACAATTTTGAAATTGCTCTCAATTCCACAATTCTGTTCATGAAATGTAATTTTTGCTATATATGGATTGCTTGAGTTCTTAAATTATGGAAAATATAAAAAATTTTGTAAATAGTAAATTTTGCTATTCAGGGTGGTGGTCAACTTTTGCTCCCCTAAAAGTGGCTTGCGCACGGAAATGACAAACGGTATTCTTTATTTGAGTTCATGTGTGAAAAGTTTGCTATTTGTTGCATTTATGATAAAATTTCGGCAGGATTTCACCGAGTACAAATCCTCCTAAAAGCCTGTGAAAATGTTACATTTTTCTCCGTTGGTGCTGTTCTTGCTTCATTATGAATTCATTTTTACTCCCATGAGAGTTCCATGGAATTTCCATGGAATTTGTGCTTTCGAGTTGTTTGTGCTGAAACGCATTTTCTTGTATAATACCCCGTACACTTTCAAATGGCGATGCCACAATTTACCCCGCAGCAGAGAGATTTTATGGCATCAGAGTTCCTCCGTAGCAACAACATAAACTTGGTTCATCAAAAGTTTCACGAAAGAATATACAGATGTACGATGCCCTTCATGTGCGAATATGTGAAGGGCATCGTACATCTGGATATTCATTCGTGAAACTTTGGTGAACCAAGTTTATGTTGTTGCTACGGAGGAACTCTGATACCATGCATAAGAGCTCTCTCCTGCTGGGTAAATTGTGGCATCGCCATTTCAAAGTGTACGGGGTATTATACGAGAGAATGCGTTTCAGCACAAACAACTCGAAAGCACAAATTCCATGGAAATTCCACAGAACTCTCATGGGAGTAAAAATGAATTCATAATGAAGCAAGAACAGCACCAACAGAGAAAAATGTAACGTTTTCATAGGCTTTTCGGAGGATTTGTACTCAATAGCGTTTGTACTAACAAATAGCGAACTTTTCATACATGAACTCAAATAAAGAATACCGTTTGTCATTTCCGTGTGCAAGCCACTTTTTTTAGGAGAGCAAAAGTTGACCACCCCCCTGGATAGCAAAATTTACTATTTTCAAATTTTTTTATATTTTCCATAATTTAAGAACTCAAGCAATCCATACATATAAAAAATTACATTTCATGAACAGAATTGTGGAATTGAGAGCAATTTCAAAATTGTCTTACTTTTTTTGATACACCCTGTAGAGTCTTATAAATTGCTATAGTTTTTAATAGCGACGTTTCGTTAATGCCCCGACTTGACTGGACCTAATGCAACCTCGCAAGCCAGGGTCTTTTACCTGCGCTTGGGTTCCGGCGAAGACGCTGGTTCCCTCTGGTCACGTGAACTCCTAAAAATTAGGGCAACAAGAGGTCCTAGGGGAGGGTGGTTGAAATGTGATATGTTGTAATTTACAACTTCCGGTTAAATGTTGTGTTTGCAAGGCCCGCCGAGGAGTGACAGTAAAGCTATGACAAGTGACTTCAACTGTAATATGCAAAAACATTCAAGATGTATTATTTTTCTTATTTGTCTGCAGTTTTCTATTATAAATATTTTGTATGCAAACACTATTTTGAAGCCCAAGCAGGTTATTTGCTTGGAAAAGCTGTCCTTTGGTGTGTATATACTGGCAATTTTTCCAACCGGCAATATGGCGAGTCGCTGATTTACCAGCTTTTGCCTTTGATGCTTTTCACTAAAAGAGCATTAGAAGAACATCCAACTCATGGCGTTTGTGTGTAAATGAGTAATGCTGTTCGTTACAGTATATCGCAAACGCGCCTTTGATAAACAATCCAGCTCGAAAATTATGTGTGATAAAACTCAGAGATCAGCAATAAGTTTTCAGCAGCCATTAAAATGTGACAACGAAGAGATTGATTGCGATGTAGCTGAACTCGAGGCTGAACTTGACCAAATGACAAAACTAATTCTTCGTACATGTTATTTTTCAATCATTCATTATATTGTTATCTCAATTTTGTTCACTTTATGCCAAACGCAGTATATTGTGTGTTGTATTTCATAACATACCAGTCGTTATTGCATGACTGCTACAGCATATAAACTTGACCGAAGGCACATAAAAGAATCACTTGGCTTGCATAATTGCTTTGAGTTGGTTGCAAATTCTGACCGAAAGAATATCTTTTACGAAAAAGCATTCAGATACAGGCACTGATATTGATGCCTTGGAGGACATTTGCAGACCAATTTATGCTGTAGTGTATGCAAAACACAATGTTTATGTGTTGAGTGTGGTTTAGATATGGAAAGGGAATGATTTTACCTGATCAGACAAATATTTTTGGGCCTGTGAAATATTCTTGACTTTGTACCAAATGAACACACAATTGATCACAAATGTGAATTTTGTTGAACTCAGTTTTTTTAAAGTGGGCACAAGTTGCACTATGTTCACACTCTCTCATATATATGTCATCATTTGCATATATAAACTCAATTTACTTCATGGACAGTATAAAACCCCATACAGCAGTGCCAGAACAAAATTCTAAATTGAATATATGTATATATAACTGTAACCATACAGCTATTTCAATTGAAGTTGTCACAGACAATAGTCAGATAATATGAGTACTAAATGAATAATGGGAATTATGATAGTTTTCAATAAGTTTAACACCTAAAATATATTATGAATATACCAATTCAATTTGTATTCGCATGAGGCTATTGCTGTGTTAAAATAGTATCTTTTTTAGCGTTCAATTGTACATTTAACTATTGTCTGTGACACTAACCTTAATTGGAAAAGCTGCATTATAATATAGGACAAGTGCAAATTGTGCATCTATTAATCCTTTCAAGCTAGAGTAGTCTTGGTAGCCTGTGCTACAGCCATACAAATCATTGTTGCTTATTCGTGCAAGTGTTACAGTATTCACAGTCATAATTCATCTTCTGATGTGTCCACTGGTAGCGACAATTTGTCTATAATGTTGCTCATGTATCTGATGATATATCTGTGAAGAAACCTTCATGAAAGTGATTATATACCGTATTGTTGATTGCAAATGGTTTAAATTCCAAAAGATCAGATAAAGTAATATTTTCTCCGAAGATTTGTGCTTGTGAGAGGATGCCTTTAATTCCTACAGCTATGTCGAAGTTGTTTATCATTTCTGCAGATCGATATCCCTCCACGGCTCATGTCGCTGTACTTTAATATTAAACATTGGATTGACTTCACTGTCTTGCCGGTGTTTTTTTGGCCCCATTCTTTTAATTTAATGTTAATTTAGGAAGATTAGAAAATCCGTCATCGGTCATCACACGCAAGAGTTCCACAATTAACAAATTCTGCGATACGAAGCAGGTTTTTATTTAGCTATTCATGCAGCTAGCTCTAAGAATAGGTTGTTGCAATACTTCTTGTCGATAATACTACCACAAAGGCGACACTTGCATTCCGAAATGGCCGAAAACAAAGCGGATTTCGGGTAAATCATCTTTGGAGTTTCCTTTCGCTGTGCCATAGCTTGAGAGCTAGTGAATACTGTACTTTGACTTTGTATAAGTGTGCATTCGACCTTTGTTTTCTTTGCGTTGATAAATAATGGCTCCACTTCAAGGTGTAAAACAGACCTCCAGCCATGCAAATTATATCAAGTAGGTGTAAAAAGCTTTCAAGCGCTAACATATTTCATAAAAGATAACACAAAAACCGACAAAACCCAAAATATGGGTTAATACAGAGCGTAAATGGCAGTATTTTCCATAGGCATAGTTATAGATATTTTCGTTTTCGCTCTTGAATTCCCCCTACCACTCCTCCCTAAGTGGCAAAGAGGCGGCAATTCAAATTACCCCTAAAATCTGGGGGTTCACGTGACCAGAGGGAACCAGGGTCTTCGCCGGAGCCCGAGTGCAGGTAAAAGATCCTGGCTTGCAAGGTTGGACCTAATGTATTTAATTTTTAATTTTAACATTGAAACCATTATGGTCGACACAAATTGGCTTCTCACCTTGAGTTGTATTCGAGTTTGCTTCCTTGTTTATATCATTGATTCCTAAATGTTGACGGCGTTATTCGACAACACTCATTGCATAATTATCGGTCCACTAAAGTCGGGGCATTCATAATACGACAAACTTTAAGAGTTTCATCCCTTGTCACGTATTTATATTGTTGCCACCTCCTATTTCAAATCCCGGGCGTATCCTGCGAACGAGCTATCAGGTTCGAAAGGCGTACCCTGGTTCCAGAGGTTTATTTTTATTATTTTCATTGCGAAGGGGAGAGGAAAAATAAACCTCTGGTTGAAAGTGGCAATTGATTCATCGAGCTGCGCCAATCAGTTTGAATTAGGGTCAGATCCTGACTCTGTCTGCTGATTGGATGATTGTATTAAAGCTCTCTGATTGGTTATAGATGTTTTATTTGAATCAATCAGAGAGCTTTAATACAATCATCCAATCAGGAGACAGAGTCGGGATCTGACCCTAATTCAAACTGATTGGCGCGGCTCGATGAAACAATTGCCACTTTCAACCAGAGGTTTATTTTAAACCTCTGGAACCAGGGAACGAAAGGCGGTGCTTTTATATAAGCTAATATTTCTTAAATAAATAACATGAAAAACATACAAATACAAATCAACTTATATGTTGTTATTATATGTTCGACTATAGGAGTATTATTATATGACATATTAACTTTTATTATACTGGTAACGCATAACTTGGTAGCCGCAAAGGTAATACAAAACAAAATATAGTAAATTATAATATAGTCATTCACCGTATATGAGCTGTTCTGCAATCTGATTGGTTGAATTACTCGCCATATATCTTGTTATATAGCTAGTGTGAACACCAAACATGATTGGCTGATTTGTAGTCATGTGGCTTTAGATAAATGCAATGTATCCTGCCCGAGCAATAAGTGAAAAATTGTTGCCCGCCCCGACCGGCTACGTACATAAATAAACAAAATGGCGGCACAAATTTATACTATTTAAACTACTGTTTTCGTGACTATTTAAACTACTGTTGTCGATGAAGGACATTGCATTATCAAATGGTTAGTCGATTATAATAATTATTGTATTTTTACAAGCAATTTACAATTCCCAGTGCATTCATATACTGTAAACCATATCTGATATCTTAATAGTGAATCATATCTTATCTCCAGCCTACTGCACAAATTCCCTCCAGCTTTCTGATTACATTACGATATATTTGTTTTGTTTTGTGGAAAGACAACATCTTTATTTGGTCTGGAATTTGTTTAGCAAAGCTTTCTATGAATTATAGAATACCCTGCAGTGCCTGCACTTTGTTTCCTGATCCACATCACTGCAGTCCCTAGTATTAAACCTAACCCAAATTTGTGGGTTATTCTAGATTTTTTATAGCCAAGCATAATGATAAGCAACTAGCATGTTCATTAGTGCAAATGATATTATATAGCAAGTGTCAAAGTTCAATTTTCCTGTTTGCCCATTGGAGAAAACCGTATCACGTGCCGGTCCACAACACGTCATGTTCACTGCATGCTTTGGCAAGGAGGCAACCGGTCCAATCTCGAACAATTATTGACCGGTCAATAATAAAACCGGAAGTGAGGTGTGAGCGGCTCGCATCAACCAGCAAGTTCAAAGCAAGGTTCTTTCAGGAGTTTCTGCATGTCTGCCGGACAGTTTTATTACAGATTCTGAATACCAGGTGAATTATTGAGACTTTGACATTTGCTATATAATCAAAGTGTTATTTTCTGCCGGCTGAGGAACGAAAGAGGCAGAAAATGTTTTCTCACACACTGCTGGGGGACAGGGTCAAAGGTGGAGTCCAGGTCACTGGAATCACTTTTTTGCTTGCCTCGTGGTAGCCTGACCTGTGTCCAACCCACCCACCCTATTGGCAGGAAGAGCCTGGTTGATATTTGTTGCGATCCTTGTTTGTAAGTATGAGATATTTTTGTTAAAGGTCAGGCTTGAGTGTGCAGCATCCCTCAGCGGTGTGTGAGAACACTTATTTACTGAGACCTCGGGAAAACAGCATGTTTTGTGACCCCTCCACAATGGCGGTCTCAGGGCCCACAAAACACACTGTTTCTCTCAGTCTCAGTAAATAAGTGATAAGTATTGGACTCATCAAGATTCAAAATCGCAAGCTTTGCCAACATTGCATTTTCCCACAAAACAAAACTATTATATTTTTTGTGACACAGACTTACAGTAAAAGGAGATTTAGATGAAAAATATTGCCTTGGCTTGCATAAAGTGAAAATGACACAATACTCTGTACTACATAATTAAAATAAAATAACTGAAAGGAAGTCAGCATTTAAGAGGTGATAATTTTAATCTTAAATGATCTCATAATAACATCAGAAAAGTGTAGTTTAACTTTACAAAGTAGTTGTTTTAGTAAATTTTGCAACTAAAATTTTATCCTTACATATCTAATTAGGGGTTATGGATCTGAACTAGAGGATGCATTCCGAAAAGACTATTCGCGTCTTGCTGAATTAAGATCAATATTGAAAAGGAATACACCTTTTATTGTTCTGACCGCAACAGCAACACAATCTACGAGGAGTTTAATTATGAAGGAGTTGGCAATGAAGGATTGTGTTCAACTAGCGACAATTCCAAACAAGCAGAACATTAAGTTCTCTGTTGCAACAGTCAACCCTGATAATCTGTTAAACTCATTTCATTGGCTTATTGATGAGCTGAAAACGAAAAAGGAAAATACACAAAAGGTATTGGTACTTTGTTGAAAAAACTCACGTAAGAGACCTATATGAGGTATTTCATGAAGCACTTGGGTCTGAAAGTTATGTTTTGCCCACTGGACAAGAGCCAAAGGATGATCGAACTAGATTGTTCGCAATGTACCACAGGAAAACACACCATTCAGTTAAAAATGTTGTTGAGGGGAATTCAGCAAGGTTGATGGTACAGTATGTGTAGTATTTTGTACAATAGCTTTTGGTATGGGTGTGGATGTACAGGGCGCTTATCTTGCAATACATTTACGACCATCCAGTACAATTGATGATTATATTCAAGAATATGGTCGTGTTGGTCGAAGTAATGAAATCATGAGTCATGCTGTACTGCTTAAGTATTCAGGGTGTACAAAAAGTAAGAATATTGAAAAGGCAATGAAGAACTACCTAAATAATACTGAAATTTGCAGGAGGTCATTACTGATGAAACTGTTCTTGAATAGGAGTGTATTAAGTACAGACCAAAATGAGCAATCATTGCTTGATACACATTTGTGCTGTGATGTGTGTGCTAAAAGCTGCAAGTGTTTGTGTTCATGTGAGAGTATGTGTTTATGCAATTTGACTTGCAACAGTGAAATGTACTACTCACCTTTTGAAAGATCAACCAGTACCATCAATAGTAAGCCAGTAGAGGTTAGCACTAACAGAGTTTTAATGGTTGATCACCCATTTAAGCAAGAAGTGGAAACAAATGTTAAAGCATAGGTAGCCCAAACACACTGTGCGATTTAAATTTAAATGCTTGGCATACTTAATTACCCCCTGCGATATCGATTTCAAAATAATAATGTTAACGATTAGCTTATAAGTATTCTGAATATTTACACTAAAATGTGTCACTAATCAATACTTATCGTTGATGGAAATATACTTAGGTACATAGCATACATCAGCAAAAATAAATAGTTTATACCTTTAGTAGAAGCACTTGAAATCCAGCTTTAAAATCAACTGACATTAACGGCGACACGGCGGAGGAGGGGAAAGGAGACAAGGTTGGCAACATCCATTGGCCAAGCTGCATGTATCATCATAAACAAACCCGTCTAACTCAACAATACGGAAAGCTTAGCCGAAAATTCTACAACAGCTGCTAAAACAGCTATTTTGCTTTCCAACAATGTAGTCCTTTCAAAATTTGAAAGTTTCCCTTTGCAGAAATTTCACTTCAAACCACTGCCTCCACACAAAATTTACGATGTGACTAGGCGCAAGGTAAACAAGGTTCACGAACGGTAAATTTTAAATTTAAATCTCGCGCCTAATTGGATAAGCGTAATTGACTTTACTAGACGTCACTTGATTATCCAATTAGGCGCGAGATTTAAATTTAAAATTTACCGTTCATGAACCTTGTTTACCTTGCGCGTAGTCACATCGTAAATTTTGTGTGGATGCCGTGGTTTTAAGTGAAATTTCTGCAAAGGGAAACTTTCAAATTTTGAAAGGACTACATTGTTGGAAAGCAAAATAGCTGTTTTATCAGCTGTTTTATAAGCTTTCCGTATTGTTGAGTTAGACGGGTTTGTTTATGATGATACGTGCAGCTTGGCCAATGGATGTCGCCAACCTTGTCTCCTTTTCCCTCCTCCGCCGCGTCGCCGTTAATGTCAGTTGATTTTAAAGCTGGATTTCAAGTGCTTCTACTAAAGGTATAAACTATTTATTTTTGCTGATGTATGCTATGTACCTTAGGGGTCGTTCAGACTGAGTGCCCGGCACTAGTGCCCGGGTACGGCACTTGTTTGAGCACCAGTGTGATCGCGATACTCGCAAAAGAATTCGGGCACGGTGCCCGAAAACGGGCACTACCTCCAGGGGTAGTACTCAACAACGGCACCGTGCCCAACATGAACAACATGGCGGCTGGTTCAGGGAGCAGATGGACAGAAGCAGAAACAAAATCATTATTGGATGCGTATGGAGAACAAATAATTCAAGAAGCTATCGATGGAATGGCAACTAACAAGGTTGTTTACGATGAAATTAGCAGGATACTAAAAGAGCACTCAAATATCGACAGAACAACGTCCCAAATAGAAACGAAAATTAAGAAATTGAGAAGTGGTTACAGCAAGTTAAAAGATCGTATGAAACAGTCTGGATCTGAGAGGCCGTACTTTTCGAGTGCTCTATCAAGTGTAGAAAAAACTGCTTTAAAAGTTTGGGAGCAATTGGATAGGATTGATGAATAATTGTTCAAATAAAACTTAAATAAATTTAATGCCAAATGCTGCTCATTTTCTACATGTTTGCATGATAACTTTAGGACAGAAAAGGGAAAGAGGTTATTTCGCTGGCCTCAGAGTGACAAAACGTAAGAAAGCAACGGTTTTACTAACACTAACCCTATTCCAAACACAAACTCTAACCCTATATAAACCCTAATCCAAATCCTTGACCTAACCTTAACCTAACCCTACTCCAAGTTTGTTTCTAAACCAATCTTGAAGAAAAAATTTTTGACGAAATATCATTCTGAATTTAGCGAAATAATTTCTTCCCAGAAAAGGTTGGGTCAATCAATTTGAAAGTTCAGTAAAATTTGAAAATTTCACAACCAATCTAGAGTTTGTGATGTATTGTGTAAAGTTTGGCACAGTTTGTATAGATCGTTTAATTAAAGTAGTTAATAAAGCACAAATTCAGAGTAAACATTTTAAAGTCAAATTCTCAGAAATGGCACAAAGCTTGGTTTTCACATGTCGTAATTCATTGACAATGTTTCCATTGATGATCACTAAATATTAAATTAATTTCTTTCCGACAGACAAAGCATTTTATGCACCAATGACCAAAAAAGTTCTTTTGTTTATAATTAATAACAGGTCCTCGACCAGTGAATAATCCTCCTGAAGAACAGTTGTTTGAAAGTGGAACACAGCAAGTAGAGCAGTGTGATGTTGATGCAGCATTAGATATGTCAGAAGACGAGCAATCTGACAGTGCTAGTAACCCACAAAAACGAGAGAAAAAACTTGTAAGAGCATCTCGCAGCAAGAAAGCACGTCTTTCTGATGTAATCGAAAAGTCAAATGAACAGATGGGAAACATAACCAATTTGATTGCAAGTAGCATTGTGTCACCAGAGGCGAGAGAGAAAGAAAGGAAGGAAGACAGGGAATTCTTTGGTCAGATGTTCAGTATGTTATCTCAAACCATGATTGGGATATCCCAAATGCATCAAAATAATCCTCATCAGTATTTCCCACATTCACAACAACCATTTCAACCACCTGCATTCTTTGGGATAAATCATAGTGAAACACTTGGAGCTTCACATGATACAGTTTCATGTTCAGAAAAAAATAACAACTAAATTAGCAATTACTGTACCCACTAGTAAAAAACTTTTATATTAACTATTTTGTTATAGTATCTTAAATTTGTTGAGATTGAAGTAAGTGCATACAATCTCAAAGACAGTATTTTATGAACAAGTATATGTACAATGTTGTTGTTATGATAATGTTTCTTTACCTTCATGTACACCATGGAAATGTTATTTTTATTTAAGGACATGATTACAATTGATTGTTATCAAAACAGTTTTAAATTGTAAAACAGTTTTTATTAAGTAGTAGTATTGTTTTTGATTACATGTCAGTAATGGTGACAAAGTTAGGTTTGTTTTGTAAATCAGTTGCTAATTGTGTGAAACATATTCAGTGAGTAATCGCCGTGTTTCCTCTGCTTCTTGTCCTGCTATTGTCTGTTCGTCTTGATTCAGGAATGGGAAATTTCCCTCTAACTCATTACCAGTGACAATGTCCCATTCTTCCAAATATTCAGCATCTCCCTCCTCACATATATTGTGTGTAATATGCATGAAGCAATTACATGGTGGGCAGCATTTTCTAGAGTGCACTCTAATTGTTTAAAAAGGCATCTCCATCTGCCTTTTAGTTTTCCGAAAGCTCTTTCAATTTGGATACGTGCCCTGTTTAATCTGTAGTTAAAATACTCTTTTTCAGGTGATAGATTAGAACCTGGATAGTCCTTCATAAGGTGTTTAGAGAGGGGATAGGCTGGGTCACCAATAAGAAATGGTTCTATTACTTTCCCATTAATGATTTTTGACAATTCTTGTTCTTCTGGTACCAACGTTCCGTTTGTTACCATTCCACCAATTTTTGATACATTGAATACTCTTGCATCATGTGCCCTCCCTGGCCATCCAGCAAAAACATCAGTGAAACGACACTCACTATCACACACAGCTTGCACTATTATTGAGTGAAAGCACTTTCTATTAAAATAATCAGTATGACAATGTTCTGGTGCTTTAATTGGAATGTGTGTGCCATCAATAGCACCCAAACATTGTGGTAAATTCCATTTCTCTAGAAAGCCACCAATAATTGCAGCCAAATTCCTACGCTCTTGAAGTCGACTGATTGTGTGTAGTTTATTTTTTATAAGAAATAGCATAGCATCGTTTACTTTTTCATTGGCAGTTGATGCACCAACTCCGAACTTATCGCCAATCTCTCGATAGTCTAAACCTTTACCTAGTCTTTTTAAAACCATTGCAGTGATGACTTGTACAGGTACAGGTTTTCGCATTTGCGTGGTTTTACCACATAAACTGTTGAAAAAGGTACAAAGTTGAGAGAAGATTGTCTTGGGAACTCTATAACTTTCAAGCCACTTTCTGTCGTTAAAATGCCTGTATTCATTCTCTACAATTCCCTGTATCCTTGAAAATGACCATACTGTCCTTTCGTATGAATTTCTCATTGCAATCAACCTGAATATATTGTTGTTATGTGCAACGCACATCATCATCAGTTGATTTAAACATTCTTGTTGTACACCAGGTGACCTCTCAGATCCATAATAATAATTTAACAAGAATATGAATCCAGAAAAAAACACAAAATTGTGAGAGAAAAACACATTGCATGCACATTTTTATGCCTTACGGTTTTTCGCGCACAAAAGAAACTATTTCCCGCCAAATATTATACTAGGCTTTGGGAACCAGTCTGAACATCCTGTTTTACCGTGCCCGGTGCCCGGGCACTAGTGCCGGGCACCCAGTCTGAACGACCCCTAAGTATATTTCCATCAACGATAAGTATTGATTAGTGACACATTTTAGTGTAAAAATTCAGAATACTTATAAGCTAATCGTTAACATTATTATTTTTAAATCGATATCGCAGGGGGTAATTAAGAGGCAGTCTCTGTAAGAACCTCATGACCTCTTTGGATCAAGAAATAGATTTCTCTCAAACTTGGTATTTGAGATTGCCTTTATAAGGGTTGCTTCAAAGTGCATCTTGTTTTCAGTCTAACTGCATTTTGGCAAAGTTCCAGGGGGGTCAAGTTGAGGGCTAAAATTATGATTTTTACTGTTTCTCAATAGTGGATTTTTACTGATTTTGAAAGCTCTCTACATCAAACAAAAATAATGGTAAAACTAAATCCTTCCACACAATAGTAGCTTTATATGTCTTAAGTAAAAATATATCTACAAATTTTTCAAATATGTTTTCTAAATATAGAAATGACATCATTCATGACAGACTAAAATAGAGATTTCCAAGTTCCTGAAAAATTGTTGAAATAAAACCCCTAAAATTCAAAAGTTAGACTTGCCATGAATGTAATATTATTTGTATGGTGAGATTAAAGGTTGGTCTTACATAATGTAAAATTAAATATTGCGGCCTGTAAATTCTGGGGGTACTACAGGCCAACAAATAATCAACATTTTCGACTTTCGGTAGTTTAGATCAAATAAGAATGTTCACCGTTTACTGTAAACTCTGCTTTCAAAGACCGAGATTTTACTTATTATTTTGACCTAGAACAGTGATAACATTCGTTTGACCTTTGTTGTTGTCTAAAGTCTTTTAGGGAAATGCACTGACACAGGCATTTCCCGTTATGTATGGACCGTATTGTATAAATAATAAAAATTTTCTAGCTGAATATAAACAAAACAAGTTATAAATTTGCAACAGGTAAAGATGTCCGTTAGTCAACAAATTATCGAACATCGATTTACTTTGAAGATTTATTAGTTTTATGTTTTAAAAGTCAAGAGAAAAGTACTCCAATATTAAATTAACTAATACAAGGATATGCCTCGAACGACAGCCTTGTCATTGAATGA
>CACRXK020007939.1:0-21748 GCA_902702795.2 Paramuricea clavata
ATATTGTGGTTGCAAGCATAGTTCAATGCAAATATCCCACCTCCTACAAGCATGCAATCATTAGTCCCATACCAAAGATCCGTCCACCCACAGACCTAGATAATGACTTCCGCCAAGTTTCCGTGCTACCACAACTAGCAAAAGTTATTGAGAAGCTACAGCTGCAACTCAATAAATCCAGTTTCAAGATCAAAACAAACCAGCACGCCTTTACGAGCGGTCACTCCATCGTGTCTGCCCTTACCTCCATATCTCAGAACTGGTTCGACTCAACGGACAACTCCTCAACCGGTAGACAAGGTGTCCACGCCCTATTTGTTGATTTCCGGAAGGCGTTTGACTTGGTCGACCATAAGATCCTTCTGGACAAGCTTGTTGATATGAATGTAACAAGAAGTTTCTGGTTATGGATAATGAGTTTTCTGGAGGGAAGAACACAACAAGTAAATCTCCAAGGTGTACTATCCTTTACTGCATCATGCCCAGCCGGCGTCCCTCAGGGATCTGCTATCTCGCCGACCCTATTCGACATACATATTAACGATATGGAGGAAAATGTTTCTGAACAGGCATGTGTCAACACAATCAAATATGCGGACGATTGCACCATGGATACGTCCATAAGATTAGGAGAATCTAGCGATTTGCAAAGCGCTCTGGACTCAGTACAAAGTTGGGCTGTGGAAAATAAAATGGAACTGAATGCCAAAAAGACAAAAGATATGTGGATTAACTTCACCGAAGCACCGCCCCCTCTACCACTGCATATAGGAGATGCTATCATAGAAAGAGTCGATAATTTTAAACTCTTGGGAACCTGGTTTCAAAAGGACCTGAAATGGAATAAACATGTCGAGGAGACCACCCGCAAAGCAGCTAAAAACCTGTACTGCCTACGAGAATGTAGAAGAGCGAATCTACCAGTCGAAGTGGGTCTCACCACTTATTTAACTAAAATCAGGCCTATCCTTGAATATTGTTCTCCAGTGTGGGGTGGTCTGCCACGATATGTAAAGGACGAATTGGAACGTGTGCAAAGGAGGAGTCTACGAATTATTGGCCTCCCCATGGTTACCTGCCAACTCTCGAAGAGAGAAGAATTGAAGCCACATCGAGGGAACTCGTTAACATCTTAGGTGATCCAAGTCATATCTTTTATCAACGAACTATGGAACATAATAAACATAACTATAATCTTAGGCGTAGAGACGGCATATTTAAATACGCACCATTCTCAGGCACTGAACGACACAGAAATAGTTTTGTCCCACGAGCAATCAGACAGGGGTTGCACTAAAACCAAACTTGGTTTTTATTAACTTTTTAAATAATTTCCTAGACTTTTAAATTTTTTACTCCAAATTGTATATATATAAATTTTAGATAGTTTGTAAATATTATTGCATGCTTAGTTATGCTCTTCTCTTTTAATAGACATATTTGTAAATCCATTGTATTTTTTAAACTAAAGATGGATCAATAAAATCAATAAAAAGTTTGGAGGAAAAGCGTGCATAAAAACCGAGAAAAAACTTCAAAAAGATACAGGAATACCAATACAAACAAAAAGGCATGAATATAAGTGATTTAGAAAGTGCCTTCAATACTTCTGATAACAACTGCTAGATATATTTTCGGCGAAAAACAAGAAATACCGAATAATTTAGAAAAATTAAACTGAGAGTCTGAGTATAAACGCGACGAAACCTACGATCTACAGTCTTTCATGGCAAATCCAGCAGCCCAGATGCTGAAAAACGTTGGCAATTAAATTAGTCTGTGTATCACTGTTTTTTTTATTTCCACTATTTTAAACAACTTTCCGGCTTTAAAGCATCAAAAGCTTGTATATTGTTTTGGTAATTTTGCTCCTTCGCTCGCTTAAAATTTCAAGCGACAGTAAAATGTAAAAGCATGCGCGTGACGTCACTGAGTACATGTTAGGAGAATTTCAACGTCAATCTTTTGAGTAAAATTGTTTACTATGTAATATATTCTACTAATATTATAAAAGAAATAGAAAATATAGAAAGGCACAGTTTATTTAAGAAATAGAAAACTCGTCTCGTGCGTTTATAGTGTGATGATGCACTCGTGGAATGTCGGGAGAATACTCGAGAAGCGTGTAAAACTCTCGACTCCGCCTCGTATTTTACACGCTTCTCTCGTATTCTCGCGACATTCCCCGCGACATTCCCCGCGTGATTGAAAATCAGTGGATATAAAAAATAGATGACGTCATGGGGTGTGTGCAGGGTGTGTGCACTAAGGGATGTCATCCAAAATACGTAGTACGAGAAGGGTGCATAAGTGTGTGCACCAAATAAATATCATAACTGAACATTACGTACGTTTAATAACAATTTTTTTCTGTTTTTTTTATGTTACTCTGAGTGTATATCCACACCGGGCAAGTTGAAAATTTAGCCTGACCACGTTGGGAATCGAACCAACGATACGATTATCCTCGAATCGCGGGTTCGATTCCCACTGTGGTCAGGCTAACTTTTCAGCCCGCCCCATGTATTGATATACACTCAAAGTAACATAAAAATGAGTGCATAACATCAAAACATCATCATATCGTCTGAGTGCATTGTATCAAAACACACACAAAAAATATCATGATCATAGAACACATTGGTATCGAACGTACTAGAATTAGTTGCCATACACTCGAACGAGCTAGGCCAACCTCGTTACTCAGTTGGCAGAGCATTGGACTATAGTATTCGATTCCTATCGTGGTCAGGCTAACTTTTCAGCCTGCCCGGTGTGGATATACACTCAGAGCAACATAAAAAAACACATTATATTTACCTACATCAAAACACACACAAAAATATCAATATCAAAAAATGGTTTATTCATAGTGTTCTAAACTTTTGATAATCATGTATATTGTTTTTAACGTTGGTTTTCGTTAACGTTGGTTTTCGTTCCGAAACGAAGTCGAGGTGAATATTCACCGTAATCACTGAGCCTGAGGCGAATAATTGTTTTAGTATAAATCTTTAATGAATAAAACAAAATATCCAAATATCAGTTTAATTAAAATTGAGAAATAAAACTGTTTTCTGCCGGTTTTACGGTTGCTGTTTTAGTGCACGGCTTTTTGGACATGCACGCTTTCAAAATGGCTTCCTTTGTGGCTTTTTTGCTTTATTACAATGTTGTTTTTCTCGATTTCTGCTTAGAATATAAACACAATAATGGAATGACTTTTTCACCCGACTTAGAATTAAAAAATAGTTTCTGTTTAGCATTTTAAATTTCTTCAAGAAATGGCTGAGAAAAATGGTAAAATTTAATGTAAACTATACGGTTCGGAATAATATTTTTATTAATAACACTTCTTACTCGAAGACACAATAAAGCCGGTCAGAACACCATACTAGCACAGTGAAAACACGACATATCAAAAGAAATAGTATCATACAAATTTAAATATCCATAGCATAAAAAATAAAATGGATTTTAAATCACGGTCGGGATGGTTTTTGCACCAGCAGTCGGGATGGTTTTTGCTATTTGTTTGAAGTGAATGTTTCGCAGTTTTAAATAAGTTTTAAATTGTCCGTGAATATGTTTGACACAGCAAAATATTAATAAAAATATTATAACTCAAATTCAAATTGTCCAATGGAAAAACAGCATTTGTACAACGTGATGTGATTTATTACGGTATTTCACTCAAATGCATGATTTCGCAATGCAGCGTGAGATACTATAATATCCCACGGCAGATCCACCGTGGATATTATAGTATCCCAGTAACACAGCCATATAGAGCAGTGTCATAACCACTTGTACATCACCAATATCATCACAACTTGTATTTAACTAGCATGCTCACCATTCTAAATTTATTAATCAATCACAATGAGTCAAAATTTCCTTTCACACCACTCATATTACTTAATTGCACAAAGTCAGGGCCATTTTACAGCACTCCAGGATCTCAATATATACCTGCAACCACTTTTTCGATCTAATACTAAAAGAGAAAGAAACAATAAATGTCTTACTGGCACACTGGAATATCATTGCCATAAAATAACTGTGTCATTTGAAACGACTTAATATATTCTTCTGTAACAGCACAACTGTTCAAGGTTGCAAGGTAAATAAGTTAAGCCAGTATTACTGGTAATTGCCTTGTTTACATTTTTCTCATAACCAAAGTCCAATCGTATGGAGCAAGAATAAAATATCCAGCCACTTTTTATTATTCACTTAATTTAAACTTACCCTTGACAAGTAAAATTGTCTGGTGTTGGAGAGATAAACGCTCATTATTTGATTATCCCATCATTATTCCCGAGCCAACGGCGCGGAGCGCCGTTCCGGGCGTCAGCCAGGGGCGAGGGTACTAATTTCCCCCAGCTATTTACACGCGGGGAAAGGGAAGCATTAGCCAAGTCTAAAGTTCATCAATGATCGCGGGCGTCAGTCACAAACCGCGGGTGGACCTCCTCACTGATCTCAAAAATATGGCTGTTTACTAGGAGTGTGATAAGCAAGATTTCAATTTTCAAATGCATATATTTGGAGAATCAGGTTTCACGCATGCAATGAGCTATGAAGCAATTTTTGTTTGAAAAAATGAGAAGAATTGATTTACTATGGGAATCGTGAAATATAGTGCAAGTTTGCTTTAAATATTTAATGTTTATGAATTTTGTTGCTTTTTATAATAATGTCTTGCGTATTAAAAGTACATGCACCTTTCCTTTCCTTTAATAAGAAAAAAAGGTAAAATGTAAAGGAGAGCAATTAATTTGAAGACCTAACTGAAATTACTTCACAATTTGAACTTTAACACTAAGTATTAAAAATAGTTCATCGGCAAAGACGACAAAAGCAGTTTAATTAGTTATTAAAATGAACATTTCAAAACATTTTACGAAGCGATTCAGTTTAAATTTTACATTAAATCAAAGCTCACAAAATGCAAAATAACATACCTACAGTACCTAATTCGGAAATTCATTGTTATATAGTTAAAAGCAATGATCTTTCAACTATTTTTGGCGTGTTGTTCAAAAAAATATAAAATTTAAGATTGTCGTGTTGCCATGACAACACTGACATAAACGCGAGCCTGCGTTCAGTGTTGATCGATTACTAATACGGTACTTCATGTAAGTCAATGTTTGGAAAATATAGGCGAGGGGTTGCTGCATGCATGCATTTCTAGTATATTTAAATTATTACACTTACTTGTAGAAATCATAAATGCTTGCCTTTACAGTGAATAGCTTCAAACATTGCTTCCAACGATGATTCACAACATAAACAAACATAGTTTGCTATTGTTCAAATATGGCGGGTAAATTGACAAAAAGAAAATATTACATGGCGTTCCAACGAAAATAACTGCAAGGATTGCGGGCGCGCGAACGGAAAGGCTAGGGGAGAATATATTATAATAAAAGGGTAATAAACACCGGTAATGCGATCGTTTGGTGTATTCCATAAGTAGCCTGTTCTCTCGGAAAATTCCAAAATGCCTCCTGCCAACTCCAACAACGCCCACGCGCTTAATTATAATGAAAATAAAGAATAATAGCTATACCGGCTAATATGAAATATTTCAATGTAGCCCCAACGGTTTTTTTACATTATTTAGTTTTATTATTATTTAGTCATTACGTCACGAGAACAGGCTACTTATGGAACACATCTCGCGAAAACGGCTAAGAATGTTCGCTGTTAGTATACATTTTGCATATCAAATGAGCTTTCGCGCGTTCTGGTTGGCTAGTTGACAGTAAATCTGAGGCAGTATTTACCACACCTGGTTAGTAAATAATGCTTTTCAAAAAGAATGATTCGTAAAATGGTTTCAAAATCGACAAAAGATTGAATAATCGTCCCCAGAAAACGAACTGAGAAGCAGAAACTGTTGTATTTAACTTAAAAGGTAGGATTCCTTTATTAGTTTACTGTGTCAAACATATTCACGGACAATATAAAACTTATTTAAAACTCCGAAACATTCACTTCAAACAAATAGCAAAACCCATCCCGACTTTTTGGGAAAACCTTGCCGTGATAATCTCTAAAATCCATTTTATTTTGTATGCTATATAGATTTCCCAATTTCTGCGATGCTATTTCTTTTGATATGTCATGTTTTCATTGTGTTGTATGGTGTTCTGACCCCTGTAGTGTGTTTTCGAAACTTGTAAAGTCAAAAGTGTTATTAAAACTTTATTTCGAACGGCATAGTTTTACATATCATTTTCATGGCCAGAAATCGCGCACATGATTTATTCTACTTCTTTAGCAATTTCCATACATGTACTACGTTGAAATATGGCTTCAACATGGTTATCAGTGAATTATATTAAGGTGACGTTGTGAATCGCAAAATCTTAGACTAACGTACGTAGGTCGTTTCCAACTTGCCTGCAATCGCTGGTTGCAAAACAAATTCTTTCGCAGTATTTATGATATTCAAATTAGTAAGGAAGTATAATACTCATGTCCATGATTTCTGGCCATGACCAAATTTCTCAGCCATTTCCTCAAGAAATTAATGCTAAACAGAAACTATTTTTAATTATAAGTCTAATGAAAGAGTCATTCCGTTATTGTATTTATATTCCAAGCAGAAATGGAGAAAAACAACGTTGTAGTAAAGCAATAAAGTCGCACAAGAAACCATTTTGAGAAGAAACACTGGAACACTATTAGTGAACAGGCTGAAAACAGTTTTATTTCTGAAATTTAATTGAACTGATATTCGGATATTTTCTTTTATTCATTAAAAAATTATACTAAAACAATTATTCGCCTCAGGCTCAGTGATTACGAATATTCACTGGTAAGCACTTCGCCTTCGGCGAATGAATTGTTAATTATAAATCACATAAAATAAATTGATCAGTGGTTTTTTGGTAATGACTAGGCTTGTTCATGTAAGAGAACATCGACTGAGCCCTAAAAAACCAACAAAAAGATTACATGGATAGTCTAGAAGCATTTTAAAAAGTCACATGATTTTTGTTTCATCCCTTCTATTATATTTAATTTCTCCTCTCGCCATCCGCTCGCGCGCCCGTGATCCTTGCTGTTATTTTCGTTGGAACGCCATATGTAATATTTTCGTTTTGTCAATTTATTCGTTTTGTTAATTTATTTTGTTTATGTTGTGAATCATCGTTGGAAGCAATGTTTGAAGCTATTGACTGTAAATGCAAGCTCTTATGATTTATACAAGTAAGGGCAATAATTTAAATATATTACGTTATGATGTTTTATTCATATTCATAACACAGCTCTTAGTTGGACCCCCTGTGCGGGTTCCGGTGCTGTGGAGAACTTTTTATCAACGGCCAGATTTCCTTTCTGCACGACGTTAAAATGAGGAGAGGACCCGCACGTATCCGTTGTTAAGTCAAAGACGTACACGGCGTAACCTTTTGGGAATTATTTTCTCGGGATATGTCGTTTCCGGTGTTGTAATACATTTTATAAAATAACATGTACATAACGCGTATTCTGATTGGTCGAAAGCCGTATTTGGATAAGGCCATCCAAACACGGAAGACTATCGTGTTGTTGTTATTTTATAAAACAATTACTTTATGGTTTCCCTGTTTGGATGGAATGATCCAAACACTTGGGAATATTGCTCGAGTTAAGAAAAGCGGGCAAAATCACTCGCCTTCGGCTCGTGTTCGCTCGCTTTTCTTAACCCTCGCAACATTCCCGCGTGTTTGGATCAGGCCATCCAAACACGGAAACCATAAAGTAATTGTATATTCCAATACCGGAAACAACGTGCTGAACGCCATTATATATCATCGATTAGCATCATAGGGAAGCTGTAAAGGATTAAACGGCGTTTTTTCTCCATTCACGGTTATTCCAATGGAGGACACGCTGAAATGCTGAAAGTTGTACGGATTTCAACGAAACATTTTCATTTTCGGTAGGAGTCGATTAAAGAGGTTGTCCTTCCTCAAGGAGGGGTTTCCGGAGATGTTCAGACTGACTTTCACCTTATGTATCTTGAGATAGGAATAGGTCAGTTTCACCCTGTAATCGACATCGTCCTCGGAGGCCATCAAACAGAACTCGTTGTTGCTTCGATTCAAAATAACATTCAGATCTACGTAGCTCTGCAAGGGTTAGGGTTAGGTTAACTTTTTTATTTTCTGCACACACGAAGTTAATGTATAGCTACTTAATTCAAATATCGGAGTGTTTTAAAACAATTTTTTTTAGTTCTCGAAAAATCGTGTTTCCAAAATACGAGTTTTTTAAAACGCGCATATGCTTGTTGTACAGGATACAAAGTAAAAAAAAAATTGCCGAAGAAACATGAGAAAAATACATTAATTTTCAGTGAATATTTAGTTGATGACGTCAGAAAAATCAGAGTTTCAATTCTCTCACCGGACTATTCCCACGTGTAGACATATTACTTTGTCTTTTGTACACTTTCTCACTTTCTGTCTGCCTCGATTGAAATATGTTTTCATTTCGACTTTCTGACTAATTCCATAATACTTGTGATTTGTTTTAGATTATTGAAAACAGAAAGTACTGTACATGTATATCTGAAACGGTAAGAATGGGAAAAATATTTTGCCCCTATAGACTTTTTACAATTTGGACTTGTTGTGATTGACGTGTTGAAAATACGCATTCAAGACTATTAATAAAATTATTTCGCTAATGATCTGTTCCATAAAACGGATCTACTTTCAGTAGCGTAGCTAGGAAAAAATGATTGGTCATGCTATTAGCTGAGTTGGAAGCTCACGAGGCGACACCATGGTTGGCGCCGAGCGAGAAAAAATTAAAAAATTAGGGCTTCTAGATCGTCGGAAACGGCCTTTTCAGACATTTATCTATTCATATTCATATTCATACAAAACATTTGGGCAATTTAGCGTCACTCGAACTTAATTTCCTGCGTTCTGTGCGGTGAAACGTATGGAAATTCATATAATAAACTCCATCCAAAAAGCAAAACAGCTTCAGGAAAACACAATAAAAACATGTTATTTCAGCATGAACAGCATTACTAATTACCTTACAAATAACTCAAACGAGTTATTACTGGCTCAGATTGGGTGCAAACTGCAAACAATAATAAAAAAGTTATGATTCTGCACTAGAACGACACTCATCATTTCCAACGAAAAAGAAGTACATAAAAGCATACAATAAGCCATAGACTAATATGTTAATGCGAGACAAACTTTCTGTACTGGTGAGGTGAAGACTGGTGCAATTTTCTGTGCAAGTCTAATTAATATAGAAATAGTAAAGAATAACATGGAAATTATGTGTCACCACATGTCATCACTCCTCATGAGCCACCACATTTGAGTGGATATTTGCCATATAACTCTGGGCATCTAATAAAAAATAAAACTTATAGTAAAAGAAATATATGAGATTATATTTTGGAGTTACCATATTCAAGTGGTTATCTCCCCAGGAAGAGTTACAGTATATCATGGGCTCACCACATAATATTTGAGTGGATATTTCCCTTATAACTCTGGTCATCTAATAACCTTAGATGACCTTAGTTCCCTTATAACTCTGGTCATTGACCTCATAGCAATCTAAGCAAGATATGAAATTAAATTTTAGGGTGACCACATATTCAAGTCAAGTCAATCTCCTCAGGAAAAGTTATATCATATGAGCTACCACATTTGAGTGAATATTTCCCATATAACTCTGGTTATCTAATGAAAAATAAATAGGAAATTATATTTTGGGGTCACCACATTCAAGTCAAGTGGTTATCTCTCGAGGAAGAGTTATAAATTATCATGGACTCACCACATCTGAGTGGATATTTCCCTTCCCTGTTCATTTTATTAAAAAAATTAATAGACCTTATAGCAAAAGCAAGATATGAAATTATATTTTGGGGTCACCACATTTAAGTCAAGTGGTTATTTCCCCAGGAATAGTTATATCACCACATTTGAGTGGATATTTCCCCTGTTGCTTATATTCTAGCTAAGAGCTCACTCGCACTCAATGAGTGGAGATTCGATCTGAGCTTCTCTTGAGTGCCATTGCTGTTTTGGAAAGCTGAGGAGTTAGTGTCGAACCTTACTATGTGACTACTCACCCTCGACCTATTCAAAAACAATTAACACTCAAGGTAAGCTCAGATTAAACCTCCACTCATTGAGTGTGAGTGAGCTTTTACAATACAGGCGTATAACTCTGGTATTGGTAGTTATGGTAAAAGAAATATTAAATTTATTTTTTTTCTTGCGGTCCGAAATCATATTTTACGCTTTTCTGCAATCTGATTGGCTACGCGATCGGTCCGTATGAGCCCGTACGGACCGCGCGAGATTTAAAGCCGTAGAGTCAATGTTTTTATTTTTGAAAATTTAAAGACGCGCTTATTTAAGCTGCTTTTTAACATTAAAATGTCTGCAGACGATGGAGAACACAGTGAAAGTGAATTTTACTATTCCACAGAAGATATTACTCTTCCTAGCATTGATAGAAACGACGTTTTATTTGGGGGAATATGAATTTATGAGAGGGGAATTAAAAAAAATAAAACTATTATTTACCGGTATGGTTGGTCCGTATAGAGAAATATTTCTCTCGGTCTTAAAAAAGTCTCTCGGCCTTCGGCCTCGGGCCGTTTTTAAGACCTCGAGAAATATTTCTCCATACGGACCTCCAATCCGGTAAATAACATATATATATTTTGAGGTCACCACTTTCATGTAGATATTTCCCCTATAAATCTAATATTCCCTGATATAATTTAAGCCCCTGAGGGGGGTCAGGCATATGTGGGGTATTTTATAATAAATTGAATCCCCACCCTGGGAATTTTGATTAGCATTTTGGGCCTGATTTGAGGCCCATCAAGGGTGTAACCCAGGTCGCTTGTCACTCATTTTTTAGCTGCTTCGTCGCTTGTTTTATTACAATAGATGTCACTGTCACTTTTGACCCATAACACAAATCACAATTTCTCGCTTTTTCCCAGTCAGAAGCTGTCGTTTGTCACTCTTTAGTACATAGTCTGTCGCCTCTTTTTAAGGAATGTCACCTGTTGGTCATAACCCCTTGGTGGGCCTCTGAGTTAGGGCAATGTGAACCAAATGACTTTTATTAATATAGTGTTTATTGCAATTTATTGCAAAATGGTGAAGTATTTGACCAATATTTATTGCCCGACGGTGGGGCATTTGATTGAAAAATGCCCCAGTACCCCACATATGCCCGACCCCCCACCTCTGGGGCTTAACATTGATAGGTGCATAACATGGCCAGCAAAACATTGCCTTCTTGGTTAAACAAGTAAAACTACCACAAAGCCAATCTTTCTTTGTGTATCAACTCTCCTGAGAGCTTCTATCTCCAGTGGTCGATTGTAAATTCGCCATTGGCCGTTGTGTTACAATTATATTTTGCTCGCCTGATTGACGAGCAGAGAATTTAAGGTTTCTTCAGCATATCACTTATAATATCTGCCTCTGTGGAAGCCGTCACGCTTCCAGAAACCATTAAAATGCAAATTAATACAATGCGAATTCACTTACCTTGATCAGTTGACATCTGAACGGAGTATACGACTAATTCAAGCGTGAATTATCTCGAACAGAAAGACTGTATCAAAGGACAAAAGCTCAAGTCATGCTCTGGAAAATGAGCATGACTAGATCTTTAATCTTTAATCTTTAATAAAATTATTTAAACACGGTAGCCTGTTCAGCAGATAATATTTACAGCGCTGGTTTTCAAAGGGCCGTGTGTTTACAACAATAATATAAAAAGGACAAAAAGAATATAACTATTTACAATGAATTGATACGGATGAATTAAGTAATTGCCGTTTAAACGACAAAATTGAAAGATTGTTATAATTTTCAATAGTTTCACTTGGAAGTTCGTGAGAAAATTTGTCTTAGGTTTGGGTAGGTTCAATTTAATTTGATTGCTTCTTAGATTGTAATTGTCATTTTGACTTACTGAAAACAATTTTTCAAGGTATCGAGGTAATCGACCAGTTAGTACTTTAAATGTCATTATTAACTGTCGTTGTTTTAGAAGTTCTTCTATTGGAAGCCAATTAAGACTATCTAGCGTTTGCATGGAACGAATCTCGTATGTGTCCCCTGTTATCACACGCGCTGCTCTCTTCTGCAGTATAAACAATTTATCAATTATCGAACAACATCCATCATTCCAGATTGTTGAACAATAATTGAAATGAGGCCACACTAAGGCATTGTAGATTTTTATCAGACTATCTCTATTGACAAACAATTTTGCTCTTTTCAGCAGGGCGATATTATTTGAAATTGTTTTACATTGCATTTCATTATGTTTATTGTTTTTAGAAAATACCATGTCTATTAATTGGCGAACCTTATAACTGCTCAGATGTTGCGACACAGTGCGTGTGAGCATGCGCAGTTGCCATTATCCAATCAGATTGCCAGTATTTCTACGATAAAATATATTACTTGGTCATGCTGATTTCAGAGGGCATGACTAGACCGCAAAATGCGTGGAACATGCTGTATACACGAAATTCACATGATCTCGGCATGTTTGTTGCTAGGTAACCTATGCAAATGAGCAATATTTTGCCGAAAATGACATAATATATGAGCGAAATCTTGTCTAAAGTACTTGTGAAAGTTTCGAAAAGCTAAAACATTTGAAGTTGAATTTTAGCGGAAAGAAATTCCTTATTTTGGGGGAAATTTTTGGTCATGCTCAGCATGACCAGCATGACCGCTAGCTACGCCACTGTCTACTTTTATAGCCTAATAAAAACACTGAACGATTAGAACACTGTGTCATTAATGACACAAATTAAAATAGTATATGTATATCTCGTTTGTATTCATTGGGATAATAAGTCATCGAATTTGGCGAACTCGGCTACCAAATCATTCGAATTCTGGTCATTCCTCGATCGCGTATACTTGGTACCGAATTATAATATGACCGCTGACAAAAGATTCGCGACAAAAGGCCCGCAAAAAAACTCGCGACTTGCGTTAACACCCGACGAACAGCGAAAAAAAGCAGCCACTCCCGAAAAAAAAAACGAGACCCACGAAAAAACGCGCGACCGCGACAATAAGATTATCTCAATTCTGACGATATAAAAACTATGATGTTATAAATAGCGATATCTCGGTTTGAATCATTTCAATTTTTAGCGACTACACAACATTGATGCATGTAAAAATTTAGGGTGGGCGATTAGCCTGGCGTTTACTGCGAACTTAAACACAAATGTATCACAGCCGTCACTGTCTGTATGGTTTATAGACAAAATCAGGTTCATCAGACTCAATTTAACTTCCTGTCCAAGGGGGCAATATATATTATCGGTGTTTAATTAAAAACACGCTATAAACGACATTGTAGACTATTTACCGTTTTACCGTCGACACTTTGTCTACCTCTTAATTATGCATTATTACTTTATTTTCTCTTTTTTTACTACAAGAAATATTTATCAACATCAGTTATTCTCTGTAATTAAACGGCTATCATAACACACACAGAAATAAAATTTGATAAATTTGATATTCCGAACTGGAAGACATCTTAATTGGAAGCAGGTGCCATTTGCTGTCAGAAAATGAAGCTTTCGGGGGACTTAGAAGACGCATTACTTAATTGCAGAATTTACAGTCAAAGCACAGCCGTTGTTCTGAATATACTGTCGTGATACTTCCAAGCGTGCCTTATATTGTAACTGACAATAATGTGAAAGATGGAACAAATTGTTAATGCAGCACTCCTTGGGATAATTTCAGTTGTCACTTTAACAGGCAATATCCTTGTGGTTGTTTTGTTTATAAAGAGACGAGACTGGCTTAAGAACGCTCATACATGTCTTTTACTGGCCCTCGCTATTCAGGATATTATAACAGCGATCAACCTGTTGGTGTTACCTGGATTTGCTTTACCTGCAGACGTTTACGACCTTCCTACACATCCGAAATTGAGAGAGCTTTATTGCTCGTTAGTATGGTCATGGTATGTTCCATTCGCTTTATCCGTTTCATCTATCTATACGTGTCTTATGTTGGCTATTGATCGCTTAGTTGCCGTTTGTAAACCTTCGACCTACAAACGCTTTTGTAGCTCCGCAAAGGTTATTGCAACCATGGCAATTCTTCCCTGGATTGCAGGCTTCGGAATTGAAACAAAAACGGCATTGAACGCTCAAAGTTCAAGGAAAGATAACGGATCTTTTGTGTGTAAGCGGGTGCAGGTCGACGGATCACCTGAAAATATAATGGCAACGTTGTTGCTATTTATTGCAAAGGGTCTTCTAGCCCAGGTGCTGATGACTATAGCCTATGGGAAAATGATGATCACGATAAAGCAATCTTCGTGCAACACAACTGGTTCAAGTCATCCTAGTCGTCAGGAAATTAAATTCTATCTGACATTGAGAAGGATTACGCGAATGGTTTGCGCGGCCTCTGCTCTTGTAGTAATTTGTTGGCTACCCGATCAAATATATTTTTGCCTTTTTGAGTTGAATTTCATTCAAATGGACAATTCTATTCACAACGGACTACATATCTTGGCATTTTTAAATACCAGCCTCAATCCTGTCCTTTACATATTCTCCAATAAGCAATATAAGGATGAGTTTAAAATTATTTTGTGTTCCTTGTTTTGTCGAAATGCGGGCACAAAGACTAAATTAAAAGAAATACCTGCATGCACACATGATAAGGAGTGAGCTTTGACTATGTATTTGAGAGTAATACGAAACAGTAGTCTGTGTCTTTATTATAGCCCTGTGACTCACTTTGTGTTATGTGCGAGTGAGTGGTGGAAATGTATCAAATTATATAATCAACTTTCGTAACTGTCCTCACAGCAACTTATTTAGTACGTGATTTTAAAGAGTTCAAAGCCTTGCGATATTTTAAATAAATGCCTGGTATACATTGTACGTCAATAAAAGTGAGAACAATGCTGTTTTAGTTGTTATTGTATCTTCAGTTCACTGTTATGTGCTTTTAGTTGAAATACCATTAATTCATAAACATGCATATTAGCATTTAAAAAGGTTTATGGGGGTACCGGGATAATGCTAAAATATAAAAAAGGTTTAATTTGAGTCGCTCGCGGAAAAAGTTTCAGTTTTTTATGGCTTTTTACTGCGAACTTGGAAGAAATATTCGAAAAAACCATGCATGACGTGTTAATGTACTATTTAAAAAATGAGCAGCTGGCAGTTTTATCAGATATAAATATACAAGGCGAAGGCAAGTATCTTTTGGTCTGATAAACACGCACTGCATGCATGCGAATATTTTAAATTGTTTCAAAAACAATCAATCTAGTAAGTTTATTGGCGAAGTAATTAGTTAAAAAAAATACGTTGTGTAAGTCGAGAAAACCAAAGTTAATTTAAATCAAGGGGAATTTCTACCACATAAAAAGATATAACATGCTTATAAATTATAATTTTGCTTTGAATGTGTTTTCCTCATGAATTATTAATACATTTTTGAACATTAATATTTAAAGTGGTTTTGTGTGTGTCTTCTGCATAATGTTATGCACTCAGGGAATATAATGTGTTTGATGCTACTCCGAGTGTAGGCTATATCCACACCGGGCAGGCTGAAAAGTTAGCCTGACCACGGTGGGAATTGCGGGTTCGATTCCCACCATGATCAGGCTAACTTTTCAGCCTGCCCGGTGTGGATTTGCGCTCAAAGTATCATCAAAAACATTACTTTCACCTGAGGATATAAGATCAAAGAACACACACAAAAATATGATCACAGAACACATTGGTATCGAAGGTACTAGTTGGCAGAGCATTGGACTAGTATTCCAAAGGTCGCGGGTTCCATTCCTACCCTGGTCAAGCCAACTTTTCAGCCTGCCGTCAGAATAGGTTACTTTGAGCATGGATAATAAAATAAATGGATTGGAAACTTCTGACGTCATTGACTGCATCCTTGTTGAAAAACGTGACGTCACGCGTATTGCGAATGTTACCAAAGTTCTCGGCATTTTTGTTGTTTTGCTATATTTTCCACTTTAAAAGGGTGATCTTGAAGCGTAAACTGGTCTAATTGTTTTAAAAACATGCCTAAGCCACGACAAAGTATTCAAGGTAAATGTTTTTCGTCTTTGTTTTGTATTTTTTTACATTTGTAGCTACGAAATTGGCGTCACAAATTTTAACGAAATTTGCGATGTATTTTTCACTGTTTAGTGCTTGAAATATTTGCTAAAATTGACTGGGAATACTTAGAGTTTTCATCGTAGAATGGCGTGGTTACATTTATTTGCTCTTTGACTAAAATGTTTAGCTGTATTATTGCTAAACATGCCGTTTTTGAGAATTTGGTTTTCAACTAGGTTGAGGCACCCAGCCACGCCATCAATCCCAGTAAAAACATTAGGTCACGTCAGCTAGTTTCATATCCATTTATTTTATTATCCATGCTTTGAGATCGCTCTCACTTCACGAGTAAAATAATAAAGTAGCCCGCATTAGAGCACAATGAAACCACAATATCCACTTATTTACACTTTTAAAATGTCCGTTAACAATATTATAATTTGTGTATTAGATCTAAAGGCAGGTAAGCAACTCTTTGAACCTAATTAAGGTTCATACTGGAGAAAAACTAATTTAAACTTAACATGCACGGCAATTGTTTAGATTTAAAACATCAAGCCGTAATTGGAAAGAGAGTAAATATTGTGTCATACTAAAAACTCCTGCCGTGCTCATGCAATAGTAATTGCATACTGAAGATAAATTCAAGTTCGCCAAACGTTTTGTATGATAGTGCTAAATTTTTGAAAGGAAGGACATGTCTTCTGTTTATATATTGAGAAAATTTCGCTTGATGGCGGGACAATTTTGACAGTTGTAAAAAAATAGCTGGTCAGTGGGTGTTTAAATCGAGAACTGTTTATCATAAAGTAACATCCCTCATGAATATAGTTAAAGGGCCCCGTTGAGCGCTATCGCGTAGCGTCGGCCAACGGCTACATCTTAAATCCTTAGGGGGATGAGGCGACAACCGCGTAACCGTTGCGAAAAATAAATGTTTGGCAATTCTTGCTCGACGGGTGTTTTGGTGAGAAATTAAAAAATGACGGAAAACATAAATTTGAAGATATGCTCGATGAAAACATAGATTATGAAAATTTACTGCTGTTTCTGTTGGCTGAGGAAGATATCGATGAAGAATATTTTTCATTAAATTAATAGCGGAAAACGAAAATACGTACGAAAATACGTTTCGCGTTTAAGCAATCAAATTTTCCTTTTCATGGATACGAGGAGTTTAACTGGAATACTACGGATAAACTATTTAGTAAAGTTGATTTTAGATTTAAAAAGATGATAGTCACAGTCTAAAAACAGTTTTGATAATACCCGATAAAATCCGCATAAAGCGATGCACTCTGTGTAGTGGTCTCCAAGCATTGCAACAAGTTGCATGAGAATGTCTCTCCAGATCACTAATTGACGTCTTTGACCATTCTGATGCAAATCGTCGTGTGTTCAATCCCTTCAAGTTGTCGCCTCTAGTGATTGAAACTTTATGTCCTATATGAGTTTAGGTTAAACTCATGTTCATAAAATGCCAGATATGGAAAAATAATATTTAAGATCTTTTTAAATATTTTTTTTCAAATAATATATATGTTCAATATTAAAATATGTCAAACATCTATAGGGTTACTTGGTTCAATGCTTTAAAAGATCTATGAAAAAAAAACTGCATTCAAAACAGCATCGTCAACTGCAACACAACTAATAAAAGACATCCATTTGGTTTGCTGTGGACAAAGTTGACACCGAACCAGTTATTTCTTGGTTAACTTTACAAGAAACTTCGTTTGATTATCGTTCTGAACCTTTTGCATCTGAAGCTCTGATTTTCTGGGCTCGGTTTCTTGCTTTCGTACTTCGATTTCCTACTTCTGTATGTCTAAATCATTTCTGTGCTTTTCTTTTAAGTATATGCCAAGGTTGCACTTCGTTTTGTAGAATACCAGGCAGATCACCATGGTCCTCTTATTCGCTTTTCCTTTTCCTCGTTTCACCAATCGTTTCCAGTGCCTTAAGTCTCGTATCTTCTGCCAAGATTTATTCATTCTCATATTTTTCTTCCTTCTCCCGCTTTTCTTGACGCTCTTCGTTGCTTTCAAACAAGCGAATTATTTCCTCCATCATAGCGTCAAATTCACTTCCTTGGTATTCCATATCTCACTCGCACTGCTAGTTCTTAAAGTGTATATGACATGAAATTTCTTATTTTCTTAAATTAAATAACTCCATAAGTTGTAGTGGAACTTATTTTTCAGTTTCTTGTTTTTATGGTTTGTTCCCGAGATATTTTAGTTTGTTTGATATGTAAATGAGTATGAATATATCCGCTAATTTATGACGTCATGTTGGTTGCAAGCTCTTTAAAACGGTTGAATATCACTGCTATCAACCAAGATAATAATTTCAAACATCGCTCGCTGGTAAATGTGATGAAATATTGGATAAAAACGTGAACTGATATCAACAGTTTTTAGTGTAAGTTGAGCTTGCAACCAACATGACGTCATAAATTAGCGGACATATTCACACTCATTTACATATCAAACAAATTTAAATATCTCGGAAACAAAACATAAAAACAAGAAACTGAAAAATAATTTACACTACAACTTAAAGAGTTCTTTCATTTAAGAAAATAAGAAATTTCATGTCATATACTTAATATATCCTTTAAAATAAAGCGTCGACGATTTTTTGCCAAACCATTCAAATCATTCTAGAACCTTGGGCTGTTCAAACGGTCCTTCGGCCAGAATCTCTCGAAGCCACTCGAAGTCAGGTTGATGAGTCCATTTCATAATAATGTTGCCAAAATTATCCATCCTCGTTCCCAGGGCGTCTTGGTCGCGCACGTCCTCCCAAGGTCCTGGGACACACGGAATCGGAAGTGCAAGAAGACTTGCAGTGGTTTCTAAAACGCAATTGGGACGCTTTAGCACCGTTACAATTTTCACATGTTTTGGTTGTTTTGGATGTTTTGGATAACCCCCTCCAATCCGGACCTCAAGTATTACGAAGAAATGAAATATTTGTGTTGGCATATCTTGATAGAATAATTTTGCATAACGAAAACTGCTCAACTTCTGCGAAGTAACAGTCCTCCGAGAATCCAATCAGAACTCTCCGATCCCTTTGGTCGTCTAACCAATAGCTTGATTTTCAACGAGTGACGTACTGAGTGAAAATGGCTATAGGGACGAGAATGAAAATTATCAAAATTATAAATAGATAAGAGTAAGACATGTATTTTATGTGGTAAAACCATGAAAGCTGACCTATTTTCCACAATTTCAGTCATGTTTTTGTTTGCCATTTCAACACATTATAAAAGCCAAAACATCAAAAATGGCGTCGAAGGTGAACGTCTGAGCGACGTAGCAACGAGAGAATTTGTCTTTGCCCAGTTTCCTTCAAGCTTTAGACGTAGCCGTTGCCAGATACGTCGCGATTGCCAAACTCTCTAGTTTCTATCACGAGGAGATGTACGTGCTACGGTTGTGCGCACTAACAAAAAATCAGATGACGTCATGGGGTGTGAGCAGGGTGTGTGTACTAAGAGAGGCGTGCATAAGTCTGCGTGCCAAATAAATATCATAACTGAACATCACGTTTAATAATCATTTATTCATAATGAAATAGTACATGTAAAAAATGGTTTATACTTGACAAATATAAAACATTTTCCGTGTTGATATACAGTTATATCAACACGAGTGGAATTGGGAAAACGAGAAATTGCATGGAAACACGACGCCCGAAGGGCGGAGTGTTTTCATACAATTTCGAGTTTTCCCAACTTCCACGAGTGTTGATATAACTATATATCAATACGGAAAAAATGTTTTATATTTTTTTTATAATATAGCAATGTCAAAAGCCCGAAGGATAAGAAAAATTTCCGTGTTTACAAGCGGCAGAAAATTTCCCGTGTTGATATTGAGTTATATCAACACGGCTCTTAGCCAATCAGCGTTCAGAATTTACAAATGCTATATTATAAATAGTATTCTAAACTTTTGATAATCATGTATATTGTTTTTTAACGTTGGTTTTCGTTAACGTTGGTTCTTGTTCCTGTAATAAAGATAACCCACAATAGACCTTATGCATAATGACGTCACAAGGCTTGAAGCCCACGAGGAATGCCGGTCTTAGTAGTCATAGCCCATAGATATAGGAGACCTAGATTGCTGACTCGGCTCAACCGGCGTGACATATTTTGAAAATCCAAGATGGCGGCTCAACCGGGCAAAAATCATAGAACAACATAGGGAAAAACCATGTTTTTTGCATTTTGCGTCGTCCTACAGCTTCCGATCCCGTTCTATCACTTTATTTCGGCAAGAACTAACTGGTGTGAAGGTTTTGGATGAATATTTGTTACAACTAATACAATTTACAAATTACAATTCAAGCGGGCAAGATTGGGCAGGCCTGCAGTTTCGCGCGCTTTTCGTCTTTAGTTTCTTCCTGTTTATTCCTTCAGTCTTTTACGAGTTTTTTTCTCAAGTAATGTGATATATATCTAACTATTCCAAAAGCTACTACTGTTTATTTTGTTCTTTCATTGTTATTTCGACCAAAATACAGTATTTTCATCTGAAAATTCTAGGGCTTTCTATTCTATTAAAATATCTGGGGGGTTTTATCGAAAAGAATGCTTGAATGTCGGCCTGAATCGTGTTCATCGTATTAGTGCAAGGCAGACGTGGGGATTTAAAAGATGGTATTCGCTTTTCCTTCCATAAGTAAGTCTATGAAACACACACATCATATATTTGTACACTATATAAAGTCTATAACTTACATCATATAAACAGAATAGTTTAATATTAATAGAATAAAAACAATTTGTTTTGTAAATACTGTAATGACAACGTCACAACAAATGTAGTTTTGAGTTTGCTAGCTACAATATAAAACTATTTACAGTTTTAATAAAAGAATATTAGACCAAACAACTTGTTTTGATGTCTGTGTCAATCTGTGTTAGGAGTCTCTCTCTCTATATATATATATGCATATGGACAACAACTGTCATAGAGGTCCTTGTCCTGTTCAAGGTCAAAAATGTTTTACTTTTGTTCACATCAGTGAACCAAAAATACATCTTTCCCTTTGCACTATTGGATTTCCTATAACCAATCCCAGCCTGCTAAAAAATGAAATGGGCAGACTGGATGCCAATCAAATATCCAGTCTTGTCAGGGTTCGCACACTTTCTCCGATTTAAAATTCCATGACTTCCCATGACCATTTTTTTCAAAATCCATGACCTGGAAGTCTGGAATTTCTGAAATTCGTTAATATTTTAACGATAACAGATATAGTAAAAGAACAAAATTCACTTCGCTCTTGCAAAAATCTGTTATATAACAGCAATTCATATTATTGTTATGACTGGTAAATTGAAAACAGCAATTCATATTATTGTTATGACTGGTAAATTGAAATAAGTAATTTTGATTTTCCAGGATTTCCAGGCCTGGATTTGGGAATATTGAAATGCCATGACTTTCCAGGACACGTACGAACCCTGTCTTGTGTGAGAAACACTTCACACCCGATGATTATATTAACCCATGCATTGAGTTGCAATGCGCCCTACTTTATTATTTTACTCTGTCTAACGCCAGACAATTTTACTCATCA